>JAKSZT010054473.1:5222408-5443568 GCA_026826555.1 Tolypeutes matacus | reverse complement strand
ACCCAAAAACTGTCAAGTGGCCACTGGCTCCACCTCATTGTTATAATCTCGCTCTCATATTCCACATCTAATCAGTCAGGATATCCTGTTGGCTCAATCTTGAAAATATAGCCAGATTCTAATAATTTATCACCATCTCCATTGTGCTAGCTCCTTTTCTCTATCTCCACAATTATCTCCCTGGTTCGGTCCACCATTAATTTTCACCAGGGTTTTTGGAATATCTTCCTAATTGGTCTCCCTGCTTCTACCCTAGTGCCCCCTCTCCCAACTAC
Source organism: Tolypeutes matacus (assembly GCA_026826555.1). Lineage (NCBI taxonomy): Eukaryota > Metazoa > Chordata > Mammalia > Cingulata > Chlamyphoridae > Tolypeutes > Tolypeutes matacus. Next base: position 5,443,293 of record JAKSZT010054473.1, on the reverse strand, counting down.
TCTCAACCTAGAGGTTGGAATCATCCATTTAGCACATATGCCAGATAACATCAGGCCTCTACACAAAATCCTCCACTGGTTCCTCCATTTCACTCAGATAAATGGCCAGTCTTCAGAGAGGCCTGTAAGATACTATAGGTGTGGGCCTCTACCACTCAGACCTCATCTGCTTCTACTCACCTCCCTTACTCAGTTCCCACAGACTATTTCTACAAAATGCCAGCAATGTTCTTTTTTTTTTTTTTAATGTCTTCGCACTTGACATTTCTTCTCATGGGAACCTTTTACCCTAAAATATCAACATGGCTTCTACCATTTCTCTTTAATATCTTTGTTCAAATATCAACTGTTAAGTGAGGCCACTGTAATAAAAATTATATTCCATCTCCCCAGAGGCCTATTCTTTTATCTTTTATTTCTTCTTCATAGTACTTATCACCAAATGGCAAACTATGAATTTAATCAATGCATGTGTTTATTTATTGTTGGCCCTTGATACTGAAATGCAAACTCCCACAGGGCCAATATGTCTTGTCTATTTTGTACCCTGTTGTATCCACAGCCACTAAAGTAGTGCCCAGTCAATGGGAAGTGTTCAATACTTGCTTCTTAATGAATTTGTTGAAAAGAAGACCTCCAGTTTTACATTCTTTGACTGTGGTTTTGAAACAATCTTTTATAGGGAGCTGAGCTGATATTGAACCACTGATAATTATTGGATTACAAGCTCATCTAGGGTAACAAGATAATCTATGTTTGGACCCTCTTATATGAACACATCTTGGATCCTCAGAGCTCTTCCCCTCCTTCTTCTCACCCTTTTTTTTCTAGTGTTCGATAATAATATTAGTATTGTATAGGGGTCCAGTAGCAAGAATTTACATGGAGTCAGAAGACATGAATTGAAAGATTGGTTCTATATATAAGGAGCTAGAAGACTTATTGGCTATTATTAAGATACAAGTTCCTTATAGTTAAAAATGGAGATTTATAAGCAAAGAGAAAAAACAAAAATAACCTTCAAATGATATATAAGTGGCTCTTAAAGATATTAGTATTACTATTAACAAAATCAATGCATAACAGCACAAGATAGCATTTTTTTCAAACTAAATATCAAATTACAAAAGGCTGTGTTATGAAGGATGTGGGGAGGTGGTTCCCGGTTGATGGAAGATTACTTGATACCAGTCTGATAATTGATTCATAACTTAATATAATACAGTAATTCTATTTGCAAGCAATAATAATCTGAGGTGCACATAAAGATTTGAACATGAAAATGTGCATTGTCATATTTGTTATTACACTGAAGTGTTTAAAATAATGAGCAACAATTTAAAAAATTATATATATTTTGTTCACAGACTAGAGTATAACCTAGACATATGTAACCTATTACATTGGAAAATGCTTATCATATATAATTAAGGGAAAGTATTATTATTGAAAGGAATAGGATATTAAAATGTTAAATATGACTAACTTAAGCAGGTAAAAGTATGTACAAGGAGACTGACAGAAAATACAACAAACTATGAGCAGTGAGTTCTTTCTTCTGGATGTTAGGATTACTTTTCAGTATTAAAGAAGTGAAAATAATAATTTAAAAATATTTGCATAACTTCCCTAGGACTGTAGATAAATTCAAAGAGGCTGTATTAATTAAGTTACTGAAACTATTTATTTGCTATCCAGCTCTTTTATTTTTACAAAATTAAATCTTTACTCTCTTTTGGTGATTGATAAATGCATAGCTCCTCTAAAAAGAATCCCAGTCCTGTTTTAGGAACTTCAAAAAGACTCTCCGCCCAAACCCTTGTCTGTTAGTTATCCATCCAGAGGTTTTTATCATAGGGCCCTTCTTTAAATCTCACCAGTGTTTACACAGAAACTAATACACCTACATTTAATTAAGTCCAATTAGCAAAGCCACTCAAATTGTGGGAAAACAAATCTTGCTGTCAATTAACACCATCAATTGCAGATAAGTGGAGTTTAAAATTAATATAGTTTAATATATTTTCATTTTCATGGAGGTACTTAATACTTTTTACATTGTATATCTTTTAAAATGTTATTATCCAAATTCCTGTACTCTGATAAAGACAACAATGATTCCAGTATTTCAAATTTAAATATGCCCATTTCATCATACAACATCGGGAAGCTGTTTAAGGGCACATCACCCTTCACCAACTAATAAAATTCAAAGCAAATTATTGCAATAATAAAATTTTAAGGGAAGAGGAGAATTTAGTGATTTAGAGGTTATGAAAAGTACAAAATCTTTTCACTAAAAACCTTCCACTAAAACCGAAGCTTTCAACTATTTTAAGACAGAAGTTAAAAAAATAGGTTTCTGGAGTTTGTCCCTAATATGGGATTCTGCAGTTTCTAGTTCGTTTTCTCCATAAATTAAATTTCATCTAATGCCTTAAGCATTCACTGAATAACTATCTCATACAGGCATGGTAATAGGATAACCCCAAGTATCCAGGGTAGAAGCCTTTCCAGGGAATAAATGTGAAGATGGAAATTAACTCTCCTAATTTTTGTTATAACCAAAAAACCAAGAATACTAAAAAGTTCGTTTTTTTAATAACATAATTCGTCAAATCTGTAATTTACAATATATTTAAGGATGGAACAGTCATGATAGTAAATTATCAAACCTTCCTGCTGCTTTACAAACATTTGCACAATAAATTAACATACATTTTATATCTCTAATTTATAATCCTATGTTTTTTTGTTTTATTCTCTGTCACATACATTTACACAGTCTATAGCTGTAATGCAGTTTAGATCCTCTCAGATTCCATCTAATCCCATTTCTTTAGAGATGCTCTTTTAATAAAAAATCATCACTTTAGCATCCATGGCAGAAAAGTCAAAATATGTTAGATAGTTGGAGAACAGGCTTTCAGAAATTGGGGTAAGCATATTTTGCATGCCATACATGCCTTAGATTCAACTATCTTTTAGATTCTAATTTATACACTTCCTAGAATTTAACTTGATGTTGCAATTAATATATTTGACCATGTACTATACACTAGAATCCATGTATAGCAGTGATTAAGACAACCCTAATTGCTTCTTGGAGGTAGCAATCTAGAATGGGGGACAAAATAATGTTGAGCAAATTACTACAAGTATGAGTATGGTGAGTTGAATGAAAGAAATGGGCATGGAGTTTATAACTTGTGACCCTAGCCAGACTAAGAAGGCTTTGGACAGAGCAAGAGTGGATAGTATTCAAGGCAGAACAAACAACACATGCAAAGACTATGAGGCAGCAAAGATCAAGGTGCATTCTTAGTATCTAAAATGAGTTCAAGATGACATGAGTGCAGAATATAAAATAAAATATTAAATAAGTTATAAGAGTTTAGTAAGATGAGGATACAGAAAAAAGATAATTTATTATGAAAAACGGGAAACAGGATTTTAAATTTTAGGAGTGACATGGTCAATGATAGAATATATCACAATTTTTGAAATTTTTCTTGAAATTTTATATCAGTAATACTCATTTTATAATCGTGTTTGACCTCTATATTTCTATCACTGCTTCACTCATTCAAGTCCTGAACCTCCTACCAGAATCCCATGTTAGACCATATCAAGAGGGAATGACCATACCCAAATTCTGAAGATTGAGGAATGAACAAACATAAAGGGGTAATGCAACTATAAACGAATAGACTTATTATTATTCTAGTTAAGGAAGAACTTGTAACATTGATATAAAGAGAGTGGTCACCAGAGGTTCTAAAGGGAGAGAGAGGGAAGAATAGGTGTAACATGGGGCATTTTTGGGATACTGGAATTGCTCTTCATGATGTTGCAATGACAGATGCAGGTCATTATACCTTTTGTCAAAACTTATAAATTGTGTGGTACAAAGTGTAAACTATAAAGTAAACTACAGAACATGGTTAGTAGCAATGCTTCAATATATGTGCATCAATTTTTAACAAATGTACCACACTAATAAAAGATGTTATAAATGGGGAAAAGTATGGGAGAGGAAGGGGATGGTACATTTGGGAAAACCCTAATCTTTCGACGTAACATTTATATAATCTAAAGCTTCTTTAAAAAACAAAGAGAGAGAGAGAGAGAGAGAGAGAGAGAGAGAGAGACTGAGAGAATGCGAGGCTTTTCAGGAGGTCCAGTATACTGACCTCTGACATTTCCATAAAAAGGCTTAATCTTATCTAAACCCAAAGTTGGATTTTTTCTCTTCCCATATCACATTGCTTTAACTCTTTCAAGTTTAAGTTTCTTATTCTCCCAAATATTTTATTAAAAGGGAAGCCAGCATTCTCTTCCTTCTTTTTTGTTGCCTCTAATTTATAGATTAAACCATCTAACTAGATTGTCTAGTAGAGATAAACCATCTAACTAGATTGCCTAGTAGCCTCCATCACCTTGAATGTCCTCATCAACTATTTAAATCTACCTCTACCCATTTTTATTACCACCCTCCAGTATTCCAGAGACTGCTCAATATTCTTTAAAAATTTATTTTTCATGAACCCACTCCTCTTCTATACAAATCCATACGGATGGCCTTTTCAAAGTTACATGACATCAAATTCAATTTTTTTCCTGCATTTTTTCATTCTATACATGCCCAAGACTTGAACCTCATCATTATAAGAGGGAGACATTCCTCTCACCATAACATTTCTTTCTTCATTAGAGAAGGTGTGGGTTTACAGAATAATCATACATAAAATACAGGATTCCCATATACCACCCCACCATCAACAATTTTCATTGATGTGGAACATTTGTTACAACGGATAATAGCACATTTTAATAATTGTACTATTAACTATAATCAATGGTTTAACTTAGGGTTCACTGTTTATGTAAAGTAATTCCATAGATTTTTAAAAAGTTTTTATTCTGTTCCTGTATATACAAACTAACATTTACCCTTTTAATCACATGCAGATATATATTTGAATGCTGTTGATTACATTCACAATGTTGCCCTACCATAACCACCAACCATTACCTAAACATTTCCATCATTCCATACAGGAACTTTGTACATTTTCAGCCTAACTTTCCGTTCTCTATCCCCCCTGGTAACCTATATTCTAGTATCTAACTGTAGGAGTTTGCTTATTCTAATTATTTTAAATAGTGAGATGATATAATATTTCTCTTTTCTGTCTGGCATATTTCACTCAATATGATGTCTTCAAGGTTCATTCATGTTGCTGCATGTATCAAGATTTCATTCCTTTTCATAGCTGAATAATATTCTACCACATGTATATATCACATTTTCTTTATCCATTCATCAGATGATGGGCACTTGGGTTACTTCCCTCTTTTGGCAATTGTGAACAAGGCCACTATGAAAATTGGTGTTCATATATTTGTTGGGGTCCCTGCTTTCAATTTTGGGGGTATATACCTAGTGGTGGGATTGACAGGTCATATGGTAGTTGTAAACTTAGCTTTCTGAGGAACTGACAAATTGTCTTCACAATGGTTACATCATTTTACATTGTCATCAGCAATAAATGAGTGTGCCTATTTCTCTGCACCCTGTCCAACACTTGTTATTTTCTGCTTTCTTTAATTCCAATTAATATGCTGGATTTTTTCAAATGCCTTTTCTGCATAAATTGGGTTGATCATGTGATTTTTCCTTCATTCTGTTAATGCAGTTTAGTACATTAATTGATTTTCTTATGTTGAACTAACCTTGCATATGAGGGATAAATCCTACTTGATCATGATATATAATTCTTTTTATATGCTGTTGTATTTAACTTGCTAATATTTTTTGAGGATTTTGTATCTATATTCATGAATAAACTGGTCTTTACTATTCTTGTGGTATATTTATCTGGCTTTGGTATGAGGGGGATAGCTCACAGAATGAAACAGGTGGTGTTCCCTCCTCCTCAAATTTTTGGAAGAGTTCGAGTAGTACTGGAGTTAAGTCTTGGAATGTTTGGTAGAATTCCCCTGTGAAGTCATCTGGTCATGGCTTTTCTTTATTGGGAGTTTTTTTTAAATTTTTTTATTACTGATTCAATCTCTTTACTGTAAGTGTTTGCTTTGTTTAGATCCTCTATTTCCTCTTTAATCAATATAGGCAGTTTGTGTGTTTCTAAGTATTCGTCCATTTTATCTTGGTTATATAGTTTATTGGTGTACAGCTGTTCATAGTATCCTTTAAACATCCTTTTTATTTCAGTGGAGTTAGTGATAATGTCCATTTTTATTGTAGTCAATTGTGTCCTCTCTCTTTTTTTCTGTCAGTCTAGCTAAAGGTTGGTCAATTTTATTGATCTTTTCAGAGAACCAACTTGTGGTTTTGTTGATTCTCTCTATTTTGCTCTATTTCATTTATCACTGCTCTAATCTTTATTATTTCCTTCTTTCAGCTTGCTTGGGGTTTAGTTTGTTCTTCTTCATCTAGTTCTTCCAGTTTTGAAGTTTGGTCTCTGATTTGAGGCATTTCTTTTTGAAAGTAAGAATTTAAAGCCATAAATTTCCTTCTCAGCACTGCCATTTCTGTATCCTGTAAGTTTTGGTGTGTTATGTATGTTTTCATTTTCATTTGCCCTCAAGATATTTCCATATTTCCCTTGTGATTTCTTCTTTAATCCATTGATCATTAAAGAGTATGTTGTTTAATTTCCACACATTTGTAAATTTTTCCCCTCTCCCTGTTTTGATATCTAGCTTCATTTGATTGTGATTGGAGAATATACATTGTATGATTTCTACATATTTGAATTTACTGTGACTTGTTTTGTGACCCATCATATATTCTATCCTAGAGAATGATCCAAGTGCATGCAAGAAGAATGTTTATTCTGATTTTGTTCGGTGCAGTGTTCTATATATGTCTGTTAGGTCTAGTTGGTTGAGCATATCATTCGAGTCCTGTACTTCTTTATTGACTTTCTGACTAGATCTTCTATCTATTATTGTTAATGGTGTATTAAAGTTTCCTACCATAAATGTAAAAACATCAGTTTCTCCCTTCAAATCTGTCAGTATTTGCTTCATATATTTTGGGGCTCTGCTGTTTGGTGCATATATACTTACAATTGTTACATCTTCTTGTTAAATTGTCCCCTTTATGAGTATATAATGACGGTCTTTGTCCCTCATAATAGTGTTTTACTTAAAGCTTCTTTTATCTGATAAATAATATAGCTACCCCAGCTCTCTTTTGGTTACTACTGCATGGTATGTATTTATCCCCATCCTTTCACTTTCAACCTTAACGATAGCATATAGTTGGGTCATGCTTCTTTATCCATCTGCCCATCTCTTCCTTTTGACTGTAGTTTAATATATTTACATTTAAAGTCATTGCTGATAATGTAGGACTTTCTTCTGCCATTTTGTTATTTAGTCTTTTTATGTCTTATACCTTTTTGTCCCTCAAAAATTACATTAATACCTTCTTTCATTTTTATGTGATTTTTGTGTTGTACCAAATGGAGTGCCTTCTCTTTTCTATCTGGTTATATTTTTCATCTATTTTCCTTGTGGTTACCATCAGGTTAAAATGTAGCATCCTAAATATATAGTAATCTTATTTGCTTTGATACCAACTTTACTTCAATAGCATACAAATATACTTTTCCTATACCCCTCTGTCCCTCATCTTTTTTGTCCTTTTTACCACTTACATCTTCATACATTATATGTCCAAACCACTGATATATCATTACTTTTTATGCATTTCCATTTTAGCACCTGTAGGAAGTAAGAAGTGAGGTTACCTACCAAAAATACACTACAATAATACTGGCATTTATAATTACCCAAATGATTACTTTTATCACAGGTCTTTATTTATTTATGTCGCTTTGAACCACTGCCTGGTGTCCTTTCCTTTCAGTCTGAAGAACTCTCTTTAGCATTGCTTCTAGGGCAGGTCTGAACTCCCTCAGCTTTTATTTATCTGGGAATGTCTTAACTGCTCCCTTATTTCTGAAAGAAATGTCTCACCAGATATAAAATTCTTGGTTGGCAGTTGTTTTCTTTCAGCACCCCAAAGCCTTCTTTCCTCCATGGTTTCTGATGAGAAATTGGCACTCAGTCTAATTGGGACTCCTTTGTACATAACACATTCCTTTTCTCTTTCAACTTTCAGAATTCTTTCATTGTCCTTTGTCTTTGATAGTTTGATCAATATATGATAAGGGTATATTTTTCTTTATCCTGTATGGTGTATCTTGCATGTTTATCCTGTATGGTGTTCTCTGGGTTTCTTGAATGTGCATATTCACATCTTTTGCTAAGTTGGGGAAGTTCTCTGCCATTATTTCTTTGAATATTCCTTCTGCCTTCTCTCTCTTTCTTCTCCTTCTATGACTCCCATAATGTGTATATTGGTACACTTGATGTTATCTCAGAAGTTTCTTAGGCTATTTTTGCTATTTATAATTCTTTTATCTTTCAGCTCCCCAGCCTGATTCATTTCAACTGTCTTGTCTTTGAATTTACTGATTCTTTCTTCTGCCAGATCCTATCTGTTCTTTAAACCCTCCTTGGAATTTTTCTTTGCAGTTATTGTGGTCTTCAACTCCAGTAGTGCTGCTTTGATCCTTTGTAAAATTTCTACCTCTTTACTAAGATTCTCATACTACTCATTCATTGTTTTCCTGATATCATTTGGTTCTTTATCAGTATTTTCCTGATAAAATACTACTAATACCTAATAAACTTTTATTTTTTTCAAAGCATGGGAAAACCTCAATCAAGTTAAAGTTGCAAGATGCTCATATTTGAGTGTGAAGGCCTAGGTATGATTAGGTAGTAAGACCCTGACAGAAGAGATGTGTAGGTTCTCAGTGCTAAGAAGGGACAAATGGTCAGCATTATGGATTATATCCTAATGTTATAGTCTGAAGTCTTAGCCTATTATTTTCTATTGTAATTTTTGTGTGACTGGTCTGTACTAGTTTTGACATCTGGAAATGCAGCTGACAGTGTCCTTAAATTATAACCACATTACAAAAAAATGAAATGCTCAATTTCACTCTATCTTGGGGAAGGCTGTAGTCCTTACTTCTTTCCACCTGTATTCGATATTCTTCTAATGTATGGTATCAGTGATAGTGCCTTTTTTCTCATATTTTAGTTTTTTCCCCATGAGGCACTTTCCCTCACCCTGTCTTGCTAAACTATTTTCTACTAAAAAACCATTTCTATGACCGTTGCTTTATTTTCCAGTTTGGGTGTTTACATACTTATGTAATTATGACCCTACCTTCTTCCAAGAAGGATTCGAGAAAGCATCCTATTACTGAATAGAACTTTTTTGCAACTCCAGACTAAAATTCTCATAAGGATAGCTGAGTAGTAGTTCTCAGAGTATGGTTCCCAGGCCAATAGAATCAGCATTACCTGGAATGATGTTAGAAATACAAACTCTTATTTCAGCCCCAGAACCCCTGAATAAGAAACTCCAGAGTTGGGACCCAATAACCTAGTCACATCCAGGTGATTTTGATACTCTCCAAAGTACGAGAATCATTAATAAGTTTTCTTAACTCTAGCTTCACATTAAAAATATCTAGGAGTTTTAAAAAACACCTCTGTCTAGGACTCACCACAGACTCTGTGAATCCAAATATCTAGGTGGGAATCAAAGTTTCCACAAAGATTCTAACCCATGGTGAGGATGGAGACTCCCAGTCTCCTTCACAAGTCTCTGGCTCTTAAACCTGATTCCAGTCCACATTCAGCTGAACACTCTATAAAGTCATCCTGAACATCTTTTTTTCCATTTCCTCTGATTATTCTCAATCCTCATGTTACTCACCATCTCCTCAGTAGTATACAACAATTTTAACAAAGGCCACACAGTATGCTTTTATGGGGGCCATGATTTAATCATCAATGTTAAATATGAAAATTATTGACCAAATGTTCATATATACAACTTATTATTATCATTATTATGATTAAGTCTCTTTCACTTTCAACACAATTGCAAGAAAAGGACTTATATATCTTTCATGTTTGTTTCCTATAGTTTCTTCAAGAACACATTTGACTTTCTTGGCTGTGGTTCAAAAAAAATCATTTAATTCCTCTTTGTTTTCTACTGAAAGAAGCTTTTCCTTGCCTTCTGAATAATTTTTTCCCCTCCTTTCTGAATGTAATTCTGAAAACCTGTGATTGATCTATCAAAGCAAGTAGCAGTGTTAGAGAGCAGCACTAGAGATGTTGGCATTAGCATCTGGAATAAAACCTAACTACAGATTTATGGCTAATTGAAAACAAGGATACTCATGGATAAATAAAAGCTACATATAATTTAAAGTCTCATTTAATCAATTAATTTCAATGTTACCCACTACTACTTCTCCTTATAACTGAGTTGTTGAAAATTATGGCATGGACTCTCTTTGAGTTTTACCTCATTTAGCTTCCTTCTTTCCTACTCAACCTGTAAGAAGAGTAAGCCCGGCAATGACCTAAATCAAGAAATAAAATGGAGAGAAATGAAAGAGGTTGCTATAATTCACAATTCTTAAGTAGATGAGAGTCAACTGTGTATGGATTTGCTCCATGTGGATCATTTCAATATTTATTTGTCCATATTTTCTAATTATTTCTTCTGGCCCCATTGTGTCTGAATCATCACCTATATTGTATTTTTGGTGTGTGTCATAATTCCATTTTAACATGCAAATTTCTGAAGAAAAGTGTCTTCATGATGTTTAGATTCTGTACAGCACTACAGACATTTATAAATATTACAAATCAAGAAAATGTTACTCTTCTTATGGAATTAATTTTATTTTCTCTCTTATGATGAGTCATCAACCTCTTATCTTGGTTCTAAAATTTCAGAGAATGGAAATGATGTGTGTGGTTACATGATTAATGAATTTTATTGCCTTTTAAATGCCTTTGAAATATGAATTTACTGTACATTTAATACGAATATAAGAATTTAGGTATTCACCTGGTTAAATTTTGGAAAGAAATTTGCTAGGCACTGGAAATAAAAGACAGATAAACCCAATCTCTATTTTCCATTATTTCACTATTCCTTGTTGGAAGCAGCAAGTAAACAGAATAAAATACAGCCTTATTTTTCAAGCATGCTTTTTCTCAAGATTGTAAACTTCTGTAAGGCAATGACAGATTCTTATTCGTCTCTGTATTCCTAGAGCTAAGAAAATTGCTTTACTAGTTTATAACTTGGCACAATAGATTTTTGGCTTCTAGAGCTAGGAGCTACACTGTAAGCATATAGAAAAAAAATGTGTATTTGTAAATGGAGAATCAATAAAGCAAAGAAGAAAAGCCATTATCTGACTATGCTTCCTTCAGTTCAGCACTGATGTTCACTGTTTTGAAAAGTGCCACCTTAATAGCAGCAGTAATTGCAACAACCACGTAACAACAATTGAAACTTTGGCCCTGATTCTGTAAGTGGCTACCATGAGAAAGAGATTCTCAGGGACTCTTATTTGACCACAAGCTGCCTCCCTGCCCTTAAATGCCTGCCCTAGAGCATAAGAACCTATACAAAACTCAAGCCCTAGATATACAGGAGTATGAGAAATTCCTTCAGATTCTGCTTGTACTGGTCATTTGAAATCTTCTTGCTCTGGCCTGTTACCCACACTGTCCACCATACTCTTAAGCACTAGTTTTCTGCCCTCTCTGCCTGATTCCTTCAGACTGGTATGTATTTCTGCTGATCTGGAGGAGAAATCAGGTGGCATATAATTTACTTAGTATGATCGAGGTTGCTAAAGATATTAAGATATGGAAAGTCTTAAAATAAATTAAATCTGCTTTTCAATACCTAGATATTTATATTTATGGCAAATTAAGCATTTAGAAAGGACCTTCATTTTAAGCTCACAATTAGACTTTCCAAAGGCATATTTTCCTAATTCCTTACTCAGGGACGTTCCTAGTATTGACCTCCAATTTAGCATCAGTAACAACAGGAGAGCTAACAAGGCAAGGAGAGTTTCACAGTAGCCCTGCCACCCAGGAGCATGTTCCAGAGCAGGGCAACTGGGCAGAACTCCCCTGGGATATGACTGTAAACTCTGTTCTCTTTTACCTGACTACAATGCAAAAATGTTTTTGCTAACTTACTAGTTTAATGTTTGTATTACACTATCCTTAAACCCTCTCAATTCCTTGCCTACATCAAAGAAGGTTAGCATAGTTTGTTACTTACTAGTGGAAAAGGGAGAGGTATATGTAGGACTCCTAATGATAAAAACTAACAGTTCCTCACAAAATCTTGGCTTTTGTAAGAAATTCTGATAATTTTATTGTCTGACTGGAAACCACACTCCTAAATTGTAATTTACTCTTTCAGTTAGGGCTGCATGGGTACACAGACCCTGTAGCCAACCTCCCTTGTTAAATCCTGGTTCTGCCTCTTGCTTTCTGTGTGACCTTGGGTAACCTCTATGGTGAGCCTCAGTCTCCTTATCTGTAAAACAGCGCTAATATGATAGGTGTCACTATAGCATAGGGATGCTATCCAGAGCAGATGAATTAAAGATCACACACACACGCACGCGCATGCATGCACATATAAATGCACAGACACATTTACAATGAGGAGTGTTTGTGCGTGTGTATACATACTTATATATATAAAACCACTTAGAAGACTACTGGTACACAAGTATTTATGTTTGTGTGTGTGTGTTTGTCGGGTAAAATATTTTGTGAAGCAAATTAGAATCTTAGTGTGATCTGGATGCTTCAGTGGCTGTGGAAAAGATTCCTGCATGGTTTCAGAATCACATTTTTTGGTCCCACGTTGCAAGATTTGGAGATGAGGTTTTGTGGTATCCAGATACTGCCAAGAACTTAATTTGCATACGTAAATCTAGATATAGAAAGATGTACTGCAACATTGTCAAATCTCATCTGGACATGTTGTCGAAAGTATGGCTTATGGAGCTACCAAACATCAGCAAATATGTTATCAAGCTGTAAAGGAAATCAAAATGCACTTTAAAATGTTCATTTAGTATACTCTGTCAATATTTTGTTTTTCCAAGAACATAGCCTACCTTCTAGGAATTTCATTAATGTGCTAAACTATCAAGATGTCAATTTGAGTGAAACTTACAAGTAAAAAGCCATTCTCATAGAAAAGACAGAAAAATAAAATCAAGTAAAATGCAATAAAAATACTCATAAAAATAAAACAGAAGACTTATATATATATGAAATTTCTGACAAACAAATGCTTGATTATTTTATTTTCTGAAACTATTAAAAGTTCACCATTCATCTTCTGTGAAAGACTTCAATTGGACTCTGGAGAATTGTTTTATGTCATTTGACTGACATGACAACCATTTTATCACCCAAAACGATTTGCTGTCAACTGGTTGGATGCAGCAAACTGCAGTGAATTCACACAAATAACTTCTAGCATCAATTTTCTAGTTTTTCAGGTGACATTTGAATTTCCAAGGAATGCCCTGAAAACATAAAGTCTCAATGTTCCAAATGTAAGACAAATCTTATGAACTCTTTAAAATTAAATCAAGAAAGTCCCAGTGAAAGAAAAAAAATGTAGTGAATTCATACAGAGATGAAGATCTTAATCCAAAGAGTGACTTTTCCGGAAAAAGGATGTTAAATTTTAATGTACCACTATGGATTTCTTGCTATACATCTGTTATGGATTGTATTGTGCCACCTCAAAAGATACATTGAAGTCCTAATCCCAAATACCTCAGATTATGACTTTTTATTTGGAAATATGGTCTTTATAGATGGAATTAGGCAAGTCAAAATGAGCTCCTACTGGAGTAGAGTTGACCTTTAATCCAATGACTGGTGTCTTGATAATAAGGGGAGAGGAGACACAGAGACACGGCAGGGGAGAATGCCATGTAAAAAGACAGACATACAGGGAAGAGAGCGATGTGACGGAGGCAGAGAATGAGTTATGCTGCCACAAACCAAGTAACACCAAGGATTGCCAGCTACTGCCAGAAACCAGGAGAGAGGCATGGAACAGATCCTTTCTGACAGACTAGAGAGGGAACATGGTCCTTCCAATACCTTGATTTCAGACTTCTGGTCTCCAGAACCATGAAACAATACATTTCTCTTTTTTTAAGCCACCTAGTTCATGGTACTTTGTTACAGGAGCCTAGAGAAACTAAGACAATATCTTTTGCTCTCTGTCCAAACTTTATAGAATAGTACTGAAAGTAATTTGAAAAGGGTGTTTAAATACAATCAACAAGGAAGAGCATCCTATTGATCGTATCTTGGTGCAGTTCTTCTAATAAACTTTGTATTACCTTAATTACATCTAATGGCATTTGTTTCTTAAACAGAAATGATTCCTTATTTCTAATCAACTACAGAAAACAAATAATAAGCCTGGAAAATAGTTCCAGGGTTATATTTGTCTTCTGTTGCATAGATACAGTTTTAGAGACTTTGCTTTGACGGAATGAACCCAGTTAATCAATAATTTGAAAACTTGGCCCCACAGAGCTAATAGCTCTGAATACTTTTATTGTAGAATTTTTGAATGGCAAAGCCGAGAGTGATCAGAGATGACAAACTAAATGCTTACAGAGGTTAAGACATGGGCATATAACAAGAGGATTTAGGGTAACCTAGGGAGAACATTCCTTTTTTTTTTTTTTAAGGCATTCAAATTCCAAAAGCTGTGTAGGATTAATCAAACAAGTCTACAGGGGTCTTCAAAAAGACATCCAGTTTTAAACTCTGATGTAGTACAATAACTTTACTTTGTTGATAAGGAAACTGAGGTGCAGATACTGTGATGTGTTCAGAGGCACATAGTTACTATCATAGTTACTACCAAATCTACCCAACTTCCATCTTAGTGCTATGCCTGCTTTATAATTTTCTATCTTTCAAAGCAATGCTTATAATTATATTCCAATCACATTTATATATACATATAATACAGCAGGTCTAACAAGAAAACATAGAAGTCCAGAATCTCACAAAACAGTAAATCAAAGTCAGAGCTCAAAAATTCCACAGGCTAACTTTTTTGTCCTCAAAATCTTTTTATCTCCCATCTTCCATATATGTATATAACTGAACCCTCCAAAGATAAGATTTTCTATGGTCTGTCTACATGGTCCATCTAAATGCAGCTCAGCATTCTCAATTCCTGGGAGTTCAGACTGAGCTTCCAGACAGATGGCAGCAAACCATGCAGAACATTTCTGCAATGACACAGCTCATTTGTTTTTCTCTGCATAGAAATGACCTCTATCTTTCTTTTCATGGAGTAATGGATAATGTACCAGACCAGGAGTCAGGAGACCAATCCCAGACTTGGTTTTGTGACTGACCATGTGCACATATTGAGCAAGACACTTAATCTCCTCCTCTCTAAATTGAGTGGGCAGAGTAAAATCATCTCTATTGTTCTGTGGAGATACACACACACACACACACACATAAATAAACACACCTTTGGATGAAGAAAGAATTCACTCAGATGATAACAACAACAGCAAAAAGATATTGGAAGAAAAACTTCCTGGAATATAATGTTTGCTAAATAATCTTCACTACAACTAATCTAAAATAAACAGCAATTCTCCAAAACTTACCCAAAAAAATATAATTTGTCTTGTGTCCACAAATGTTATAGAAAAATTGATTGTCAATAATATTAAAAACTTCCCAGTTGACAAATCCATAGGCCTTTTTCATAGTCTTTGTTTTTTGATGCCTTTCTGCAAATTTTAACACTGATGTGCATTCTCCAGTCTTCCTCTATTTCTGTCCTGACTATTTTGACAACATTTTCCCTAATTTAATTTAATTTAATTTAATTTAATTTAATTTAATTTAGTTTAATTTAATTTAATTTAGTTTAATTTCTGACTCTTGGATCACTTTCCTTGACTCTCCCTTCAACTTCTACCTACCATCCCCCTTTTGCACTGTGTTGGCTCCTAGTGCTGACTCATGCCCTCCCAGAATTAGAACTACCACCTGTAGTTGCTGATGATTCACAAATCCTGATATCTCACCCTAATCTCTCTCCTGAGATCAGATCAGCCTTTCCATCTGCTCCCTAAATGATGCACAGACACCTAAAAACCACCTTTTGTCTCAAAACAGTTCATTATCCCTCATTCGCCATGTCTCCCAAACTAAAATCTTGCAATCATCTTCAAGTTCTTATTTTTTCTTATTTCTGACAACTAATTAGTCATCAATTCCTCTCTATTTATGGTAAAAATGTTGTTTGAATATACCCCCTTCTTAGTAATACCACCTCTCGGCTTAATCCATACACATCTAATCCACCAAACCAACTACTATAAGAATTATTTTCCAAATAAAAAATCTGATCATGTCATTCCTACTTCTTTAAAACCCTAGGAATCTAAATTGCCTAGAGGATAAAGTCTAAAATTTTCAATATATCCTCTAATATCTTTCAAATTATGGACTGAGGCCCCAAATTCATCTCCCATTGATCTTCCAACAAACCCATAAAGAAGGACAAGTTTAATGTTTATGAAATGTGTGATGCCCTTGAATACTGCATCCCTGCTGTCTGGAATATCCCAGCCCCTTCTTTTTCTCTTTCTTTGCCAATATGGCTTACACTTATGTTTCAGATGTTATGTGAAGTTTCTTTGTGTAATGAGGCACAAACACAGAGAGCCAGCCAGCCAAGAATATATGAAAGGACAGCATTATTAGGTCAAAGTCTCTGTAGGAGAAGGGAGAATGAGGGCTGTGGAGGGGTCCTGTCTTACCAAACCTAGGCTCCTATGAGGATCATCCATGGAGATACACACACACACACACATCCATGGATGGGGAGAAAAGCCTGTGAGTGCTGGGCTTTTGCCTTTATTGTGGTACAGAGGGGAAGGGTAGTATTTTCCCATGGATAATGGGTATTGGAGGTTTCAAACTACATGGCCCTTTGGAGAAGCTGAGGGCAGCTTCCTATCGTGCAAGCCATACACAAGTACCTGACCTTCTAGTAACTTATGTGGCACTAAAGGGTAGAAAGAGCCTTTGTAAAAGAAGTGGCAAGTGTCTTTCAGAGAAACTAGGGGCAGCCCTTATCATCCCAAACCATATAAAATTGCAGGCTTTGCTAATTGCCATTATGCCTGGAACATGGCTAACTGGGGTAGTGGCTTAGAAGGGATACTTCCCTTCTAATGGAAATATAATTTCTCTCAAGCCATTACAACCTATTCTTTAAGATGAACTCAAATGTCATCTCAACTGTGAAGACTTGTTATGCTCCCCAAAGTGATAGATAGCACCGTTCCTCTGTCTCCTCTGTAGCACAGATACAAGGCTGACAAATATAAATGTATTTATGGAGATAAAGATTAATAAGTCAGTAAAGATTCTCTTATTTTGGCTTGTAGAGGTTCAGATTAAATTTAAATTTTTTTCTTATTTATAATACAAAGATTTTAAAAAATATATTGTTAGTATCTATGATGTAGAAAAACTTGTTCATCACCATAAGCAAGGCTTTATTATATTAGATACTTCCTTCCTAGGATAATAAACTACTGAGATTTAGAAAATTGACCTACATTTGACCTAGTTTTTGACCATTCCCAAAAGTCAATGAAAGTCCATTGAACCTCTAATTTAATTTCACATTCTCCATGTTGCAATTAAACTCTATTTCTAGTTAGGAATTTGGAATCTGTGCAATAAAGGAGAAATCAATATAGAAAACCTGGACTTCTTAATATGGTAACATGACATCTATATCATTATTGAAAGTACTCATCAGGACTTCAGCATTTCCTGGACCAGTACATAATAAACACCATACAAAATAAATAATAACTAGATAAAAACACCATTTCCACTAAGGCTGTTCCCTTAATACTTTATGTATACTTCTGTTAGAGACCATACCATATCATACTAAAATTTATTAACATTTGTCTTAACATCTAGGTCAAGGTTTCTCAACCTCGGCACAATAAATATTTTGTGCAAGGTATCTCTGTGTTGTTGGGAGGCTGTCTTGTGCATTGAAGAATGTTTAGCGACATCCCTACCCATCTCTAGATGACACTAGATGTCAATTTCTTACCCAACCCCATGTGACAACTAAAACTGACTCCATACATTGCCAGATGTCCCCTAAGGGGCAAAATAATCTCTGGTTGAGAACCAATGCTTTAAATGGTAAGCAGTTTCATTTATATTTTATACAGGCACTACATAGAACAGCATCTGGTGTTCAATATATATTTCCTGAAAAAAAAAAAGTAAGTACTGTATTAGTCAGCCAAAGGGGTGCTGATGCAAAATACCAGAAATCAGTTGGTTTTTATAAGGGGTATTTATTTGGGGTAGACGCTTACAGTTACCAGGCCCATAAAGCATAAGTACTTCCCTCACCAAAGTCTATTGCCATGTCTTGAAGCAAGATGGCTGCCAACATCTGCTAGGGTTCAGGCCTCCTGGGTTACTCTCTTCCCAGGGTTGATTTCTCTCCGGGCTCAGCTTCTTTGTTTTCTCCACAAGGTCAGCTGTAGACTGTGAGGCTCTCTAGACTTTGCCTCTCTCCACAAGGCCAGCTGTAGACTATCAGGTGACCGGCTCTGTCTCTCTCCCTGCTCTGATCCTCTATGTGCTTACTACCTAGGCTCCAGCTCAAAACTCACAACTCTGTCCCTTGCCAAGTCTTTTCTCTTTGAGTGCTCTACTGACGTGGCTCAAGCAAAGTCCTAATCATAATTTAATCAATTAAAAGTGATACCTCTGACAGACGAGTTTACAAACATAATCCAATAACTATTTTTGGAATTCATAAACAATGCTAAACTGCTACAGTACTAATATTTGAAATTATATGGTATACTCTATCTCAGTAATCCTACAAATATATGTCTAAGCCATAAGGTATCTCTCCAATGCATAAGTACTGATGGAAGATGATCAAAACTCCCTACTCCTGGGAAAACTTAGAGCATCTGACTTCCTTGTGTATAGTAAATAGCACGATCTTTCACGTGAGGCAGAATACAATTTAAAATCATTTTTCTTCAGTAATTATAGACTCCTGGTGCAAGTGGGAAATAAGATTGCCCTCTGTGAATTTAAACTGTCAAACTGTTACCTAATGGATCAGAAAGAGATAATAAAAAGTTATCTTAAAGAGGCCAAATGTCTCCCCAGTTGGCAGACCTTGGCTGTAACTTCACTAAATGTATTAACATCTGAAAAGAAAAGAAGTCAGTTAAAGGTGAGTTGCTAGACCTGGGAAAAACAGACAAAAGGGAAAGTTACAGAGGCAAATGAGGGGTTTAGTTAATCTAAGGACTGACTGCATGTAGCATATTTATTAGCTTTTCATAAGTCACAGTTTCATATCTCTTTCTATAAGCAAACTACATGGGAAGCCAAATTATCAGAAGTTTGCTAGCTGAGCATGAAATCAGAATAAGAGAAGTTGGATATACCATAGAATGTTTAATATCTTCAAACCCTGCTATCTGAGTATAGCCAAATTCACAGGAAAAACTTCTCCAAAGGAATGCCACCATGTGAAGCCCTTGGGGGAATCCCTGGGTCACTCTGAGACCACTATGCTCACAGAGGCTTTTCATGTCACATTTTTCCTCCTTGGAACTTCTGCCATTTTTTCCTTGCCTTTTTTATTGTCTTCTTCGTCATATTTCTGCATAAATATCACCAAATGTAATAATTGAATATAGACAACAGGGGGTCCTCACTCTACAAAAAAAAGCTTAGAGAAAAAGGAATTGATTCATATTTGAGTCTTCCATGGTCTCGCATATTATGGGGTAATCTATAATCACTTTGTTTTCAAAAAATGAAGTGCTATTTGGAGAGCACACATCAGCCTGAAATGACCTCAACCTCTGCCAGTTTGGGAAGCTTACAGAAGTAACATGAGGTTCAGTTAAAAAAAGGAGAGAACGGCAGTTAACATAAATTCAGTCATTATTTAAGGCAGTATAACTTCGCCTGTTAAACTTCAGTGAAGTTTTGTGGCCCCCATACTCAGGATCAATATTTTGAATCTCACATTATACGAATGAATGTTTGTAGCTGGGAGTAAAAACATACATAGATTCAAAAAGTGCTGAATATCAAATATTTGGTAGGAAGTGATGATATTGTAACTGCTTGATAATTCAAAATACTACCCTGGTGATGATGTAAACACCACTGCAGATGCAGACAAAAGGCATAGACATCTTTTGCAGAAGTCAAAAGAATGAAGAAAATGATTTTAAAAAATGTGAGTGAAAGAAAAAAAAAAATCAGTGTTTGTTAATAAATGCTACTATGTATCTATATTAATCAATTAAATATCATAGATTATAAGGATGCTTAATCTACATTTCTAAAATTCAAGTTGTCCTATTCTATCCTCCACCATTTAAAGATCGTTGCATGGAAATGGAAAATTCACTTGACAGCAGAGTTTGCCACCTCTCAGGCACATAGACCCATTTAAAGTATGGCCTTCCCATTCTATGCCAAAGCAATTTAGAAAAGACCAGGGCAGTTCATTTTAAAACTCTCTATCCATCTGTCTATCCAGTCAATCAACTGGAATTATCACTGGAATACTGAATTGGAATGACTATTTAGGTAGACATCTCACCTGTTTAGAAGAGCAGGAAACTCTCAGAGAGCTTGAACACCATATTAAAATGACTAGTTAAGGTAAAGATCATTACCATTTTGCTAAAGCAGGCTTTGTCTACACAGGTTGGCAAGACTGTGTGAAACAGAACTCTGTGGGAAAAAATATTCTTTGAGTGTTTTATTGCTCGTCAGATTCTACAAGGTCATATCACAAAAGCCACCTCTCTTTGGCATATAAAGGCCAGGCAAATATCTCAATGTGTGCTGTGGGATTCTTATGAGAGCAGGGAGTGGTGGAAGCTGTGGGAAGGGGAACATGTAAGGCATCAAGGAAGATAAGGCCATTTCTTTACCTTTCTTTTTAATTTTAGATACTCTACTAGATAAAGAACGCACTTGGTTTTATAAATGGCAATAGGCTCAAGATTCTAACACTAGTCTGTCACCTTGAGAGAAGAAATCATATTAACAAAATAAATTAATCTCACTTGTAACTTCGTTAGATCATACATTTCTATTCAACTCTAATCAGGTTTAAAAAAAAATCTTAGGATAGCTTTTTAAAAAACCATAGCATTAGGGAATGCAGAGGTCTGAGGGTGGTCATGGAGAGACTGGGGAAGGTATGTTAAGGATTTATGCCAGGCATATGATTCTGGGTTTTCTTAGTAATTGATATTAAAAGAACCACTTCTCTGTACTGGGTCACAGCCTAGTTTAACAGCTTAGAAACCCTCAAAATCAGCCTCCATTTGACCATAAGCTAAATAACTCTCTATTCCTGCCCCAGAGCAGGTTTATGGACATAAACAAGTCAAGTCTCACTGACTCCTTGAATTTCACTTTCCAGAACTGTAGAATTCTCATCTAGTAAATATGTTCATGTGTGCAGGGCAGTTTAATGAAAGTTCAATAAGCAAAATAGAGCAACAATAATTACACTAACAATCTGGGTAAACAGGAAAGCTGTCTACTTCTTCACTGCCAGTGAAAATGCACTCCAAAGCCCCCAATCAGTCTCCTCTTCCCTTCTCTCTTTCCCTTCTTGCTACTCCATGCCTTACCCCTGCACATACTCATTGACTAATTTATGCATGAATCTTTAAAGGTGTCCAAACATCCTTCTTTTCCTTTCATCTTAGCACCATTTACTCTTTGTGTGGATGCCAACATCATTAATGCAAATGCTGAACAACCATAAAAAGAATGGTTTTGTGCTTCATATATGTGTTTCATGCAGACTCAGGAGAAATAATAAATAGAAATCTGGGCAGATGGTTTATAAATGGAAAATTTTTAGTATAATTTTTAGAATCTCTTTTGAAATTTTTATACCTACACCTTAGAATACTTAGCCAAAATACTAGGGATCACACATCTTTCCAGTGAATAACTATTAAAGACAAAACTGAGGCATCAGAGCTCTCTTATAGATTATATAACATGACATATTAAATTAATTTCTCCCTCCCTTTCACTCTCATTGCATGTTGTTTGTTCCTCTATACTTAACATAGACTGTCTTTAGTGGAATTATTTATAAATCAGTCTATTTTTTCACCTGTTTGCATTGTACAATAAGGTAGCAGCTGCCTACAATAAAATTAAATAAATTTTCTCAGTAGCACTAGCCAAATGTCAAATGCCTGAAAGCCACATGTGCTTAGAGGCCATTGAATTGGGCAGAATAAATATAGAATACTTTTAATTAACACAGACAATTCTATTGGAAAGCATTGCATAATGAGTTAGTCAAGAACAGGGACTCAAAAACCAACTAATGTTGGCTTGTCAACACAGTTTATATATCCTATATTGGTGTGATAAACATATTTACCAACCCTTCATTTTTTCACCAGCTAAATGATATAACTTCGTACTAAATCTCTATAAGACATTCTGTTAAATACTAATATATAGTTAATACATAATATAGCACACATTCTAGTTTAGGAATTGGCAAACTCTAAGGAACCAGATGGTAAATATTTTAGAACTGAGGATCATACATTCCTGTCACCACTACTCAACTCTGCCATTATAGCATAACAGCAACTTTATACAATATGCAAACGAATGGAAATGGCTGTGTGCCCATAAAACATTATTTACAAAACAGGGAGTGGACCAGATTTTGCCTACAGACCATAATTTGCCAATCCACATTTTGGTTGGTAGATAAAAACTTACTTAATATGTAAAGAATTCTACGTAGATACAAGGTACACTGTGATAAATGCTATAGTATGTTCAATGTCTTATGGGAACACGGGGTTTGAAGATACACTGACTGAAATGTGATAGAATTGCCAGAGGAAGTGAGATATGAAATGAGTCTTGAAAGATGAATATGATCTCAATAAGAAAATACAGAGAAAAGGGAATTTCAACAAGAGGGAACAACTTGAGAAAAGACAAAAGTCTTAACAGCACGGGACTCATTCAATGAATCAGTGATAGATCATTATAACTGGAGCTGACAAAGGCACCAAAACATGTATTAGTAGGAGACTAATATATATTAGGGTGTTCTTTCCTAACATCAACTAAAGGCAATGTTTCTCTAAGTGGTCCATGGCTCAACTACATTATCTGTGCCATTTATTAAAATTTAGATTCCTAGGGTCCAAACACCAGAGATTCCAAATCAGCAAATTTGTGGAAGGGCTTAGAAATCTCCATTTTAAATAAGAATTGCTACGATTCTGAGGCCCATTAACATTTAAGAACCACTGACATAAACAGTTAATAGACCATCAACTATACTCCTTTAATCTTTTAAGAAAGTCTGAACATTTTTAATATTTAAAAAGAGTTGAACAGTTAAGACAGGCTGAATAGTCTTAGAATTATTTTTGAGCCTGTTTCTAGCCTTATCTATCCCCTCTTCAAGTAAGTTTCCAGAAGATTACTATTCACTGTTTGGAGGTTTGAAGAAGTTCCTCCTCATTCAAATTTATTTCACTTCATTGGAATGTTCACCATATCAATTCCAATGAATTCATCATTCAATGATGCATTTTTATACTTCACCTATTTACTTTTCAAGGCCTCAGCTTTTGGAATGAAATGTATATACCTTCTTTTAATTATTCTCACTCACATCCCTCTCCTCACATTTTCTTGATCAAATCAACTGTCCTATGGAATTTCTCCATATTTTTTGAGATATGACACTGACACTTTATTATTTAAAAAGTTATAAGAAAAATTTTGAGTTTATTTGTATATCCTCATTAAATATGGCTAGTGATTTTCTCTAATCTACAGAAGAACATCAAATTCTTTCAAACAAAAACACCTGGTTGTTTTCAACCCTTTCTCATAATGTGAGCTCTCTTGGAGCCAATAGCTACAAGTAAAATCATTTTTTCCTAAATGCATTACCTTGTTCTTATCTACACTTAAACTCATTTCCTTTTTGACCCATTCAGGAAGGCTTTCTATGTAATTACTTTTACTTTCATGATTCTAGATAACCAAGACATTAATAGACCAGAATTTGTTATGGTATAGTATTCCAAATATTACACCATAAGTTTAATAATAAGGATTTTATTGAGTGCAATTTGAATTGATGATATTAGCATCTATAATGGGGCTCTAAATTTGGAATTATATTATAAAATGCTGTTAATTATATTTTGCTATAAGAAGCTACTTAAGAGCTGTGCATCGTTAACAATTAAAGCTGTTGATATGGCAGAAGTAAAAATTTCCCTTAAGAATTTCCTTTATTGAAAGGCTTGTCAAGGTAAATTAAAGCAATTTATTTCTAAATATGTTATAAACTATAGTGGCACTTTTTGGAAAAGAGGGCCCACTTCAAAGAAGACATCTTTGGGTAGCATTTGAACACTGCTGAATATCCCATGTGGAAAGAGAAGCACCTAAGTACAAAATGAAGAAAATCAGCTTTATCACAAGGTCTCTTCATGGAATAAAGAGCATGAGAAAAATTAATAAATCCTATAATAAAGAAAAATATTTAAATCATAAATTCACAGGCTCAGAGAAAGTAAATCACTTCCACAAGGCAGAGTTTATCTCTAGGGAACAGGAGAGTGAGTTACTTTGCTTAGATACAGGCTATTCACAAATCTCCTCAAAAATGCCAGCAGGTTTGCTGGTAAAAGTTAAGAGCAATAAACGAGGGATTAATACCAAGTGCCAAATGGCAACACAACTGGAAAAAGACCTTGAATTAAAGGGGGAAAAGGTAAAGACAAATGAGTTCAAGTGGGAAAGAGACTTCAAAGAGAGTCGGGAGGTCATCCCAGAGGTAACTCTTACGCACACCTTAGTAGGAGCTCATAGAACATCTAAGAGCCTATCATCCCACACAGAGGGGATCCTGAGAGCTCTGGAGACACCCAGGTCCTATATAAGTGGGGATAGCCCCAGAGACTGATGCCTTATCAGTGGGCTCTACTTTGCAATCTGTGCTCCTGAGAGTGACAGAATTGGACTCAAATAAGTCCTCCCTGCACAGGGTTCATCAGTCCCTTCTATTCAAACCTATATGTGATACAGAAGTTTTTAGGTATACTTCCAGAGACTGGAGCCCCTGGCCTACCTATGTGCCAGGTGTGCGTGGAATCTCGGTGGAGCTGCAACTCCTATCCTACAGCTCAATGGACTCATCCAAGTCACCTGGCGAGAAGACAACGATGGGCAACGGCCATCCCAGGGAATGGAGAGGGCTTGCATCTGCAGGCAGGATCATCCCACCCACCATATCCATGGGATATAAGCCCTCTCTCACTTGGAGGTGGAGTGGACATCACCATCCCAGTCCCCTCAGGATTAGGGGGAGAACTATGGGCTAGAGTGGACTTGATGGTATTCTGTTGTACACATGCAGTGATTCTAGCAATGGAAGAAATTATAACAATGAGGTGGAGCCAGTGGCCACTTGACACTATTGGGGCAGGGAGGGGATGAGTAGTTGAAATACAGGGACTTCTTTGGGATTTGGAGGTTGTCCTGAGTACCATTGTGGCAACGGATGTAGGCCATTTTAAATCAGCACACACCACTCAGAACTGTGTGGGAGAGAGTGTGGTCTACGGTGTGAACTGTGGTCTAGGGTTGGTGGCAAGGCCCCAGGATGTGTAAGTCCATTGAGGGTGGTGGGCCACACTTGTGGGAGATGTTTGTGTGGGACGTGGCGGGACGTGTGGGGAGTGGGCAACATGGGAATCCCAGGGGGTTCTGTGTAGTATTTTCGGTAATCTAAGCACCTCTTAAAATATATTTATATATAAAGAAAGAAAGAAGAAAGAAAGAAAGAAAGAAAGAAAAGAAAGAAGAAAGGAAGGAAGGAAGGAAGGAAGGAAGGAAGGAAGGAAGGAAGGAAGGAAGGAAGGAAGGAAGAAAGAAGTGGAAATAGAGAGATGGAGAGGTGAGGAATTTTCTTGTTTATTGTTTGTCATTTTTTGTTTACTATTATTGTTGAAATAATGAAAATACTCTAATAATGATTGAAATGATGAGATTATACCAAATACTATTATTGTACACATTGAAAATAAATAAATAAATAAATAGATAAAATAAAATGACCCGGTAGAGTCACTGTTCTCTAAAAAAAAAAAAAAAAAAAAAAAAGTTAAGAGCAATAATGAGCTGGAAAAGTTTCACAACTCATTCCACTACAGCAAGGGGGGTTAGGGGGTAAAGATAGAGAAAGCTCTTATTTGTAGAGTTTCCCAATTTCTGTGGTGTAAATCCTCCCATAATGGCCAATTTAAAACTACCAATGTGATTTCACTGAGAGTGGAGTTGGAAAAAAATTCTGACTAGAAAGAGACCAAAACTAAGCTGTGATATGAATTTTAACATATACAAATACATATGAAAAATAAAGTCATGTATGACCAGTAAAACATGGGTTCACTATTTTAGGGGAATGTTACAATCTTCAGGCTTCTTTCAAGAGCATAGATATTCTAATAAATCTTCCCAACTAGAGTTTATATAATTTCTAGAAACATAAATATATATCCACACAAATTGAGCAAGTAAAAATCTACCCTATAGTTTAAATGAAGCAGACAAAAGGATCAACTCCAGGTATTGTCAAGGCATTTACATGGAAGTATGGTGTGATCACTGGAACAAAAGAACTTATTTCAAAATCTGAAAATCTTGGATTTGAATTCTCAGTTTGCCAACTTTGATCTGAGTAGCATTGGACAGCTCGTTTGACCTATCTGAACCTCATTTTTATTATTTGTTTAATCCAGATGACAATATTGTCTTAGTTTTACTGAGCTATCACAGGATGGGTTGGCCTACACAGTGAGAATTTATTGGCTCACGGCTTTGGGGCCAGGAGAAGTCCAAAATCACGGTGCCAGCAAGGCAATCCTTTCTCCCAAGTTCTGTAAATCCTGGGGCTGGCTGCTGGCTGCCAGCAATCCTTGGAGTTTCTTGGTTTGTATCACTGCCTTGGGTCACATGGCAATGTCCTCCCTTTCTTATTCTGGGTTCTATTGACTTCCGGCTTCTGGCTCCTTCTTGTAGCTTTCTCATACTCTATCTTCTGGTTTCTTATTCTTTTTCTTGTAGACAGTATTTAGAAGGCTCATTTTTTAAATCCATTCTATCAGTCTGTGTCTTTTGATTGGAGAATTCAATACACTAACATTCAATATTATTACAATAAAGACATTACTTTCTTGGTCATTTTACCCTTTGGCTTTCCATTGTCCTATCTTACTATTGTCTATCTTTTTACCCTTTGAGTTACCCTTGCTAATAATCTTCATTTCTATAGTCTTCTCCAAGTCTCTTGCCCTTGTTTTTTCCTTTCAAGCTGTAGCACTCTCATCAATGTCTCTTGTAAATCAGGTCTTTTGGAAACATATTCTCTCAGTTTTTCTCTGTGAAGACTTTGAACTCACCCCCATTTTTGAAGGACAGTTTTTACAGATAAAGAATTCTTTGCTAGCAATTTTTCTCTTTCAGTACCTTAAATATATCATACAACTTTCTTCTCTCCTCCATGGTTTCTAATGACAGATCAGCACTTAGTCTTACTGAGGTTCCCTTATATGTGATGTATTGCTTTTCACTTGCTGCTTTCAGAATCCTCTCTTTATTTCTGGTATTTGTCATTCTGAATACTAGAAGTCTTGGAGTAGGTCTATCAGATTTATTCCGTTTGGGGTGCATTGTCTTTCTTGGATACTGATATGTATGTCTTTCATAAGGGTTAGGAAGTTTTCAGTCATTAATTCTTCAAATATTATTTCTGTCCCTTTTCAGTTCTCTTCCCCTTCTGGGACACTGATAACACATATGTTTGTGCATTTCACATTGTCATTCAATTCCCTGAGACCCTGTCCCAATTTTTCCTTTCTTTTCTCTTTCTGTTCTCCTGTCTTTTCCAGTTCAGATGCTCTGTTTTCAAAATCACTAATTCTGTCTTCAAGCAATTCAAATCTGCTCTTATGTGCCTCTAATGTATTTTTAATCTCATTCACTGTGTCTTTCATTCCCATAAGATCTGTTACTTTTCTCTACACACTTTCAAAGTGTTCTTTATGTTCACTCAGTCTTCTTATATCCTTTATCTCTTTATTCATATCTTCCTTCAATTCCATCAATTGATTTAGGAGATTTGTGTAATTATCATTGATTAGTTGTCTTAAATCCTGTGTCTCGTCAGGACTTTTGGTTTGTTCCATTGGTGGGCCATATCTTCCTGTTTCTTGGTATGGCTTGTAATATTTTACTGATGTCAAGGCATCTGAATATGTTAGTGCATTTACTCTGAAGGTCAATTTCTCTCTCTTCCTAGTGGTTTTGTTTCGCAGCTCTTCTTGGATTTTTGGCCCAACTCATTCTGTCTTTAAAAATTCCCAAAAAATTATTAAAATGGGGCCAAGGACTCACTAATGGGGCGTGGATCCACTCTCAGGAGTTTGGGACAAGAGACACCTAAAAGCAGTTTTTCACCTTGCAGTCGCCCAGCTGGCCAGCAGATGGCATTCATTGGCAAGTCTTTCCATGGCGGTGTATGTTTCAACCTCCATTTGCCTGTGATTCTGGTCTGACCAGAGCAGAAATTCACAGTGGGCTCTGGTAGCCAAATTCACTGATGAGATCCCACTCTCCACCTTCCTCCGTACCCTCCCTCTTTCCAGGGAGGAAGACTTCTATTCCCCTCTCAGTTGGCTGCAGTGAGCCACAGGTTTTATCCAGGTTGTTCTCCTTGAGAATGGGGGGATGGGTGCTGTTTTCATCCACGGGCTTAGGTTTTCATTGCAGCTTCTTCATCTCTGTCCCTTGCCCTCCTGCGGGTTGTGAAACACTCTCCTGGTCTGAAGCTCCCCAAATCATGTCCCTCAGACAGCTTTTTGCCCTTCCTCTGTTGTTTTTGTGAGAGAATTGAGCCCTGCCTACCTATTCTGAAGCCATCTTCCCAGAAGTCTCTATTTCTTTCTTTTTTTAAAAAAAGATTTATTTCCCCCTCCCCATTGTTTTTGCTCTCTGTGTCCATTCGCTGTGTGTTCTTCTGTGCCTGCTTGTCTTCTCTTCAGGCAGCAAAGGGAACCGATCCTGGGATCTTCCGGAGTGGAAGAGAAGCACTCAATTTCCTGTGCTACCTTAGCTCCCTGGCCCACTGCATCTTTCATTGTGTCTCCTCTGTGTCTTTTTGTTGCATAATCTTGCTACGCCAGCTCTCCGCCAGGTCTCTGCTCAGGCCAGCACTCCTGTGTGGACCAGCACTCTGTGTGGGCCAGCTCTCCGCTTGGGCCAGTTCTCTGCTCGGGCCAGCTTGCCTTCACCAGGAGGCCCCAGGAATGGAATCCTGGATCTCCCATATGGCAGACGGGATCCCAGTCGTTTGAGCCACATCTGCTTCCGTCTGTTTCTTTTTTTAAGACCTTCAGTAATCTGATGAAAGACCCAATCTCATTCAGATGGGCCACACCTTAACTAAAAATAACTTCTTCAAGAGATCTTGTTTACAATAGGTTCACACCCACATCAATGTGGATTAAGATTAAGAACATGTTTAAATTAGGGTACATAATTCAATTCAACACAAATACCAATCCTGCTGGGACGATGTAAGTAAAATGCTTGGCACTTAGTAGGAGTTCATAGGGATTCAATCCTAAACTGTCAGCATCGTCCTCTCAGATATACATACCAACATACACATGTCATGACAAAGTATAATAGATCCTGCAGGCTGTCAATCCAGTGATGATTGCTCTTTTTTTTTTAATTAGAGAAGTTGTGAGTTTATTAAACAATTATGCATAAAATACAGGATTAGGATTCCTGTACTACCATGTCACCACCAACACCTTGCATCAGTGTGGATCATTTGTTACAACTGATGATAGTACTTTTTTTTATACCTGTACTTTTAACAGTAGTTACCGTTGCTACAATTGATGAAAGATTATTAAAATAGTTCTATTGTTCATTATATATATTAGGTGTATTTTTCCCACATACCACCCTATTATTACTACCTTGTATTAATATCATACAGTTGTTATAATCCATGAAAAAACATTTTTATACTTATACTATTAACTATAGTCCATCATTTACAATAAGGCTCACTGTGTTGTACAGTTCTATTTTATCTTTTCATTTTGATTCTAGTAATATATGTATCCTAAAGTTTCCTCTTTTAACTACATTCACCTATACAGTTCAGTGCTGTTGATTACACTCACAATAATTTGCTACTACCACCACCGTCCTTTTCCAAACCTTTACCATCAGACTAAATTTTGCACAAGTTAAGCATCAACTCACCATTCTCTAACCCCAGTGTATCTTCTGATAACCTATATTCTAGATTCTAACTCTATGAGTTTGCTTATTATAATTAGTGCATAACAATGAGCTCATACAATATTTATCCTTTTGTGTCTGACTTATTTCACTCAATATCATGTCCTCAAAATTCATCCGTGTTGTTGCATGCATCACAACTTCATTACTTTGTATGGCTGAATAATATTCCATTGTATGTAGATACTACATTTTGTTTATCCATTCATCAGTTCATAGGCACTTGGATTGTTTCTATCTTTTGACAATTGTGAATAATGCCGCTATGAACTTTGGTGTGAAAATATCTGTTCAAGTCCTCGCTTTCAATTCTTTTGGGTATATAACTAGTAGCAGGATTGCCAAATCATATGGTAACTCTATACTTAGATTCCTGAGGAACTACCAAATGGCCTTCCACAGCGGCTGCACCATTATACACTCTGACCAGCAATGTCAGATCCTCTCCAACACTTGTAGTTTTGTTTGCTTTTTTTAAAATAGCAGCAATTGTAATGAGTATGATATGGTATCTTATTGTGGTTTTGATTTGTATTCCCCTGATAGCTAGTTATGCTGAGCATCTTCTCATATGTTTTTTAGCAATTTGTATTTCTTTGAAGAAATGACTACTCAAGTCTTTTGCCCATTTTTAATTGTGTTGTTTATCTTTTTATTGTTGAGTTGTAGGATTTCTTTATTTATTCTGGATCTTAAACTTTATCAGATATGTGGTTTCCAAATATTTTCTCCCATTGAATAGATTGCCTTTTCACTTTCTTGACAAAGTCCTTTGATGTACCTTAACTTTGGACACCTCATTATGTGAAAAACAGTTTCCCTTTTTTTATTATACCATTTTTGTTTGATGATTTTCCATTACTTGTAGCCACTTGTGTCCTAATTAATACCAATGGAAATAAAATGGCTGGTCTGTGGTTCATGATAAGAATTGATTAAGACCATTTTCCTTTCTCTTGACCAGCTGCCAGCTTACCTCTCTTGGACCCCTATCCCCCATCCTGATGACCTTGAAACTAATCTTGCAGCTGTGAGACTGCAGAGAAAAACAACTCAGGACTGCAGAAAAATAAAATAAGGCGAGTACAACTTCAGATCCTAACATTTATAAATATCAATCTCACCCTGTCTTTCCCCTCCCTTCTCCCTCTCACCCTGGCTAACACAAGTCCTGAGAGACTCATAAATGGATAGTTCCTTATCTCCTGCTTCTCCTTACAAACTCCACGTAGCCTAATTACCACAAAGGAAAATATTCTGAACCATGTGGTCCTATTTGCAATCTCAGAAAATCCTTCAGCCTTCTCAGGGGAATCAAAACATCCTAACTGCACCTCAGTACATCACTCACCCACCCTAGTATTAACCCCTTACCTCCTTCCACGGCTTTTTCTCCAACCCACTCCCAGTCCTTAAAATGTCTGCTGTTTCATTTCTTTGTTTCATGAGAGCTGAGTTCTATTCTCTCTACCCTGTTACAGTAGTCCCTGACTAAACTCATCCTTGCCCGTTTAACACTGTCTGGTGCAGTTTATTCTTTGACAGAATTAACATGCTATATTAAAGTGCCTGACAAAAGGCATAAAAGAAAGCACACATTGCAAAACAATTATTTCCTTCAGGGAAAATTTGTGGGAATATAGGCTATGTAATAAGAAAACCTTAGCTCCAGTGCAGGCTGAACTACATGTCTATGGGAAAGTTATTAACTTCTCCAAGCCCCAGTTATTCATTTATTAAAAAAGAAACTAATATTACCAACTACAAAATACTAATGTGAAGATTAAGCAAGAAAAAATAAGTGAAAAGATCTCACAGATAATTGGTGCTTGATAAATATCAGTGGACTTTTTCTTCTTCACAAGCCCCTAAAATAGGAAGGGCATAGAGGCAGAATGTATGCTAAAGAATCTGCAGTGTTATCAGCTGAATGGAACTAGAGGCTTACAGAAACTATTACATGCCCTAGTAATTCAATCAAGTCTCTGAGGCAATTTCAGGTCATACTGTAATGGTTATTAATATTAAAGTATTTTACAATTATTTTCTTATCAAGCTATAGTTTTGCCTACCACCTATGAAGGCAATAGCCTCAAGGTCTTTCATGTTTTGTAATAAATAAAAGCCAATTTTTTAATGTAAAACTTCAATGATGATAAAGATAAATACCATGTATTGAGCATTTACTTTGGATCAGGAAATGTGTTAATTCACTTTGCATGCATTAGCTCATTTGATTCCCCCTCACAATCTCAAATGTGACATGGGTCATATTAATTTTATTTCACAGATAAGAATACTCAATCTTTAAGAAGTCATTCTCCAGAGATCATGAAGCTGGAAGTGTCAGGAAGGAGACAGGAATTTAGATCTTATTCCAAGTCTATTCTTTTTACTACATTAAAATAGAAGACATTTTAAGAAAAACAAGTTTTTCTATTAAATGACTCATTTTACTTCCAAGACATACTATATGTCATCAAACTATTAAATTTATTCCCCCAACAATCCTGTTGTTTTATAAGCTCTTGAGTGTTTCCCTCTTTTATCTGCATTACATGTACACTCTAAGTTGTAGTCACTTTCAGCACAATTTTCCAACATGACATTTGTATTGTGGTATACAAAGCATTCAATCAAGCTGTGTTCTTCTACCTCATCTGTATTTTTAATCATTATATTCCAGATTGGCTATTAGGTAAAATAAATAAGTGGGCCTAAGTGGGGCTAACGCACACCTGCACATCAACTATCCCACTACTACCATATGGTGATAAAACTTTTGTAAACACTGACAGCAGTGCTATGACTTCAGCAGAATGAAAAATACCATTTGTAAAATAACCCTTTGACAAAAAAAAACCTTTGCATTATTGAAAATCTTCTTAGCATTGTTAGATATGTTCCCTCTCATATATTTTTAGTTTTTGGAATTAAAGATGTTGCCTCGGTTATTGACAGACAATATGCTAATGCTCAACAAAGCTTGAAAATAATAAATGTTTAGCAGTTCTTTTTTTTTTTTTTAATTCAAAAGATTGTACCACAAATTAGAGTCTGAAATACCAATTAAAACTACTACAGAGCTCAAATATTTTACAGAAATCCTCAATCAACTCCCAGTTTAAATTTTATAGGTAAAAATAAAGGTACAAAGTGCTTAGATTGTTGCTAAAAAATAGTATTTAAAACATCAGCTAGCATGCATTTACTGTCCTTCTAATGAATAAAAATTCTGTAAAATGTTTTGTCTATATATGTTATATATACCTGTTTTAGAGGGATAATATGTAAATATATAAATAGTCAATAATATAAACATTATTTAATTGACTTAGTATAATATAAATTTAATAATAAACATCAGTATTTGTATACTAATTATATATTATATTAATAAATATATGGATAGATGACCAGTCAATAGATGATAGAAACAGATATACAGAGATAGATAGATAGATAGATAGATAGATAGATAGATAGATAGATAGATAGATAGTAATAGATAGATAGATAGACAGACAGAGGCAGGCAGGAAGGCAGGCAGGCAGACAAACTATCTTTATACAAGAAGTAGTAATTTCAACTTCCTAGTTGAAAAAATAAAAATTTTACTTGAACTTAAAGAAAGGTACGTGAGTAACCGAAAAAAGAGGAGCTAACCTTTGCTACTCTTGGAGAATTCTATTTGAAGAAGACATAGTGGATAAGAAAGTTATAGGGCAAAGAGAAGGCAGTCTGTGTTAACAAGGATGGTAGCAATAGAGAAGGCACAATGGGAAATGAAAGTAGAAGTGAAGTTTGACAAAGTTAATGAAAATGTAGAAGTAGAATTCAATAATTTTCATCTGATTCTTAAGCAACAGATACTCACCTAGAGAGACAGAGAGAATGAGAGCAAGAATTCCTGAGTGAGAAAGAGAAAAAACTGAGAGGCAGATACAGAGACAGAGAACAAGACTGAATGACAAGAATGGTTCCAACGGTCATACTGGGAATGATTTTGTTGTTATATAAAATATTCCAAAGATTCCAAAGGCATGACCTCTAGGAAACCAGAAAATAAAGTAAATGGGAATCTCCAGATAGGAGGTAGGCAATATGTTTGCAGTGAGAGCAGGTAAACGAATGGTAGGGCCTCTAATTATCTGATTCAGAATAACAACATTCTCTGAATGATTTACTCTCAAAAGTTGAAGATGGATAAGTGACTAATCCATTTCCTTCTCTGCCTTTTTCTCCCCATCAAGGTGTCATTTGGTTGTTGTCCACACCATATGTTATCCCTAATTAAACCATAAACCTGAGTTTCATTTGAAAGAAAGAGGTTAGAAATATATGCTGATTCAAAGTATAACCTTCAGGTATTTTAGTAAAAGTCAGCTTTAATAATCCAGAAAAACAAAAATGAATGCAGCGTTCTTTCTGCCAGTATTGAATGTCAAAAAGGCACTTAAACACATATAATAAACTGATCAACATCTTTAAAACTCCAAAATGAATTTCTAAACAACAACAAAAAAATGTTCCTTCATTCATTAGCAATAATATCAGTAATCAATTAGATAAGATTTGTTTTTAAAACATCAAAACTTTGAACTCTGAAGATTAAAGCTGGCAAGCTACTTCCAAGGAAAAAAGGAGGGCTCTTAACTG
The DNA here is from genome assembly GCA_026826555.1 of Tolypeutes matacus. NCBI lineage: Eukaryota > Metazoa > Chordata > Mammalia > Cingulata > Chlamyphoridae > Tolypeutes > Tolypeutes matacus. The sequence goes on along the minus strand of JAKSZT010054473.1, from coordinate 5,408,160 downwards.
TTATCTACTGAGTATTCTAAATTGTAGTGATAGAATTTGAGAATGTTTATCACCCATATTAATGGGAAAAAGCAAAATTCATTCAGGTTGGCCTAAATATACGAGGCCATTATTTACTGAAGTTTTCTCTTGTGTTTTTTCTCAATTTTCTACTCATTACTCCTATATTCTCTTTGTCCTTCTCTATCTCTCTCCACCCTTTCCACAAGATTCCTTCTCTTAATATGCTCTCATTTTCATCCACATATTCTTTCTCTTTCTGATTTATTAAAATAAGGCTAATGTTATATGAAGGTGGATTCCTAGTGATTTTGACAAGGTAAGCATAAATTATGCTAGAGGCAAAAAGCAGAGCTATTAAAAAGAAAAAAAAAATGGGTTTAAAATGAATTTGAAATAGTAGCTATTGAAATGACTGTGGTGCAGAGCAAGACCGAAATTGTTAATACAGTTATACCCTTTGCCTTCTCATTCATAGTCACCAAAAATTGCTGCCTCCTTATTTATGAAAGGATTCTTATCTCTGCTGAACTCAGATAAGTTGCAAACTGATGATGTTCCACATAAATTAAGCCTTTGTTCAACTTCTGTTTCATAAAAATGTTAGTGTACTTTGGAAGTCAATAATTTTATTAAAAATATTTTCTGCTTCACTCATTATTTTCAAAGTCCTAATTCTTAAGAACATTTACTTGGGAGTTGTTTTTTAATTCCATAACATAATATTTCAAGCTAAGAACAGACAGGATTTTTAAAATGCAGTCACCCTGAAATTCCTCGCCATTTTACCTCACTATTTAAGGTATTTTCACAGACACAGTTCTCAAGAAATTTTTATGCTTTTTATGCTTAACCTACCAATAGGAAGACATATGTTTCTTTTGGTCTTGTACAGATATAAGCTGTGCTATTGATTGAAGCCATGAGTGTGAATAAATCAATCAAAAAGTCTATATAGACTGAAAAGTTAAGTGGGCCAGCAAGCACTCTCTGGAAAGGATGGGATCAGAACAGACACAGCAGGCACTATTCCTGTTAAAATCTCAACAGCTTTTCTGGACAGGCTGACTTCCCCTACACCACCCGCCTCAGATAAGAACCAGATGCTGCCAGGGGACTACTCATGCAGAAATGTGGTAGGGGCAATTTGGGGGAATATTAGAAAGCATACTTAGCCCCCATTCATTTTGAAATAAGACTTCTTAAAACTGTGGCTAATATTATAAATTTTCTGTCATTTTCCACAACTCTTTGTTATTTGCTAGTTTTATAAATTCTGTTTGATTTCCTATGAGAAGTAGCCATAAAAACTCATTCAAAATAGGAATCCTTTTTGTGCTGTTTTGGAAAATTGCATTGTAAATGAGGAAGAAGAGGGATTGGAAGAATTTACAAACAGTTTACCAGTGTTCTGGAGGCAAAAAGAATCCAAGACAAAGAAAATGTCATGATAGCCATAAAAGAAAAAAAGACAAGCATGTCACATCTTTAGCAGAAGGAAAGAAATAAGGTCTTGAGTTGTGGATCTGGAGTCGAGAAAGACAAAGCTACAATCACCCTTGTTCCATGAGGTGCAGAGAACTGGCAAGAAGAGATGTGGCCTGAGTAGGAAAACAAAGAGTGTACAGACATATAGCAGAGACATGTTGGGGTTCCTTTCACAGCAGAGCTTCAGGGAAGAAAGGGATAAAAGGGGCTGGAATAGTTAACGTTCCACAACCTAAGTCTTTGGATCATTTCAAGAATGAAGGAGAAGGAAGAAAGCCTCCCCCCACCCCCAAAAGCTATTCCGGAGGCAAGCCCTCGAGGAGATTTAAAACTATCGAGGTACATCTCCAGTTCTAATTCCATGAAAACTAGCCATCTGAACTAACATAAGGAAATGAAGGGAAACATTCACTTAATAGTTAACCCCAAGCCTAAGACTCAAACTAGGGGCAAAAGCCAGAACTGCCCCTTATTCATCACTGGTTTCGGCAAAGGAATCACCTTGAAGAAGGGCCGAGTAGGGATGACTGTGCTCCCTGCAGGGACAGGGTGGTGCACTTGTTCTGTTCCCTGTTTATCTCTTAAATGTCATTGTGGCAGGTGGGAAGAAGGCTCTGCCTTAAACAAGAAATACTATAATATAGTACAGATGCAAGAAACTGAAGCTGGTTCTTTAAAGATTCAGCAAAAGCACATCAGCCAGGAGAGGAACCAGATAAACCCAAATAACAGATGGCAGCAGTCACTGAGGAATGACAAACTTAGTACAAAAGTCCCTAATAAGGGCAGGCACAGAAGACTGAGAACCACCCAGAGTAACAGTTGCAGCAGTTCAGGTGGTGCATGGAGCCAGAGGGCAAGAAAATGGAAAGCCATCACAAGAGCAGTTGTATTTAATAACATTCAAAGAGAATTGGGGGAAGAAAGAAGCTTCCAAGAAATGAGTTTTCCCTGATTCTTCTGTTAAGAGTGCAGGTTAAAGATTATATTCAGAACACTTAAAAAAAAAAAAACAAAAAACAAAACAGTATCTACATATTTTACTATACTCTCCTCCCAGCTTCTACCCTGCAGTCCCTTGTTGCCTCCTGAATGGGACGGGTGTGGGGGAGTTCAGAGAATGAGCTCTGGAGCAATTTGCTGCCCACTTTTTAGCTGCATGACCTCAGATAAGCTACTCTACTACCATTGCTTCTGATTTTTGCTGAGAAAATGTGGATAATACAGAAACCCATTTTACATGTTTGTTGTGAGGATTGAGAGGCATCTTTCAAGGCAATAAGCCCAGTTCCTGGCACCCAGTAAATGATCAATAAGTATTAGCTGAACATTATTATTATTGTCATTATTATCATCATCATTACTAATACCATCATCATTATTATTTGTTATTAAAGTAAGATTTAAAAATAAAGGGAAGGGGAGCGGATGTAGCACAATTGTTTGAGCGCCTGCTTCCTATGTATGGTCCTGGGTTCAATCTCTGGTACCTCCTAAAAAAAAAAAAGGGAAGAGAGGAGCATTATGGAATTATACGGACAAGGACTAAAAAGAAGGGCAACCAAGAACATAGCAGTTTCCGCTTCTAAGAAATCAAAGAGTATAATCATCTTCACCAAAAGAGGAATCAATCCATCTAAAGTTGTTCTTCAAGAGAAATATTTTAGTTAGGTCATTTCTATAAACAGAAATTTCCTTCTGTATATAGTTTGACACAAAAAATATACCCCAGTTTAATATTTTAATATAGGAGCTATGTCCTTCAGGAAATGATATTCCACCCCTCCCACCACCCTCCCACTGCCCAAAAGAAGAGAATCACACTATTTGGAGAAAATAATTGCTTTCTCCTTCTCGCAGCATAGTCATGCATACATCTAGCCACATGTACAGGCTCAGCACCTCCAACTGAAATAGTCAGGCACATTTTAAATACTGGAAGTTTCTGAAGCTTAAGGAAGCTAATAAAAAAGCCCCCTGATTCCACTAGCAAATCCATTAGTGAAAAAAACATGCACTTAGTATTCAGGTAATCTTATTGTTATGTTAAATTATTTTCTTAAATATGATACATTTTTGTATGGGATGAAAGCATCATGTCATATAATTATCATAATTTCTGGAAAGTTAAATTAATTTAAAATAGTGTGATAGAGCTTAATACACATTTTACCTCTTGTAAAAAGCATTAGAATACAATTAGTATGCAGTACTCTATCTCAACTGGAAAAGAAAGAAATCAGTGTGACCAATGGAAATGTTATTTCCTATTAACTAGCTCAAACAGCAGCAGGTCTAAAGTATTTGCATCTCATTTTGGATTTAATTATTGCAATAACATCTCATTTGCTTCAAGGTATTACTATTATCTCCTGTTTTAAATTGAAAGGTATTTTAGAATGAATGCAGTTAATGAAGCAAAAGGTTCAAAATGTCCAGAGCACTGAGCTTTAAAGTAGAACAACCTACATTTTAAACAAACCCTTACTAAAAAAGTGCATGCGAAATGCATTTCCTTTCATCAAAATCCCAGTGTATGTGCCAATGAGTGAATTATGATTTTTTCCTGATTTCAATGATATTAAATGATAAAAATGACATTAGGTATAGATTCATAATAGGCATTGACAGTAATCAGGCTCTAAAAACAAGCTCACTTTCAGAATTTCATAAGATACCATTTGCAATTATGAAATGTTCACTTATTTTTCCGTAAGATAATTTTTAAAATGAAATCAAATGAAGCTTCAAAGTTGATATGTATTAAGAGTAAGATATCATCTTGTTCTTAATCAGCTATCCCTGAAATAATTTAAGCAGAACAGGAATACACCCAAAGAAGCCAAAGTCAAGCCAACAGTCATGTAAACACAAGGGGCACAGCATCTAGGGCGCATAATATGTTTAGGGGCACATGCAAATGCTTTAATTTTCTGAAAAATCAGATGGAAAGAAATGAAATACATATGGATTATATTTTATAATATTTGTCTTTTCACTAATACAGTGGAAAATATAAATTTTACTTTTAAAAATGTTTGATGGAGGAAAAGTGCCTTGAACAAGAAAGTCATAATTTGGCCCTGGCTCAAGGACAAAAATAGTTTGTTATACCAAAATCTCATGGAGCCTAAGTGCAGAAACCACCTTTGGACCTCAGACAAACTAGAAAATCTCCAGATATTCTCTGCCTCTTTGACCCTTGCTCTCTCTCGGAAGTTGCCTGGGCTCTAATTTCTGCTTCTCTTGTGACTTGACTTTATTCTGCCCCTGAGGGTCCCTGACTTTCCTATTCAGCTCTCCAGAGCTAATTGATTTTATTTGGTCATCTTAACTGTGCCAGCCCCAATTGGCCATGGCCTGGGGTCAAGCAGGGTAAGAGGGTTTATTGGCCATAGTCCAGAGAACCTGAGCAGTCCATGAGTTTTCTAATCAGGGTGAAAGCTGGGAATGGAGTGGGAAGTGTGAGGGTGGCCATGTGGAGTAGGGCAGAACAACTGATCTCTTAAGGTCCTTAAACAGTAGGGTTCTTTCTGAAAATAATTCACCCAACTTTATTTTTCTATTTACTAGTTAATTCAATTAAACTATTTGAGTTTATTTTGAATTAGAAAAAGATTATTTCTCAAAATGTATAATTATAATTATGCAATGTATCTTATGCATATGTGAAATTATAATTTTACCTTTAGTCTATATGATTGGATCATATTAACTGAACAAATTAACTGGAAACAACTGATACAAAGTTGAAAATAAACTCAGTTGTTTTTCAGGGAGTATGATTATAATGGTAAACTGATATATAGTTTCTCTCCTTCCAAACAGATGTATGCACAAACATATGAATACATATACATAAACACAAATGATTTTTACATAAATATTTAACTAGGAGTTTATAAGATACGTGGACATATAACTCTTATATGCGAGCAAGAAAAAAAAAATCTTCATAGCACAACCAATCCAACAAAATGTGAGTTAAACTCTTTTTCACAATTTTTTGCTTTTATGATCAATTTCAATATAATCCATCTGATAATCAGTTCAAATAGGCCACACTATTTTAAAAAAGTGACTTTTTAATCCTTTCTTATCACTGGTATAGTCAACACCAAATCCTTTACACAAAGCAATCAAGTATAATTGACCATCTTTGGGTAGATATATAATATTATATATACATTGAAAATAAAACAAGTTATAACATATCTATGTAACAATTCTAACATTTGATGAGTTATGTCCCAGAACTTGTCCCAGCACTTACTTGTATGTCCTATCATACTCTGCAACAATCCTATATCATCCCCATTATAGAGATGGGGAAATTAAAAGAGCAGAAATATTAAGTGACTTGACCATGGCCACAAAGCTAGCAAATGGCAAAGCCAGGGTTGGAACACAGGCAACCTAGTTCTGAGCCCTGCCCAAAGAATGCTACCATAAATATATATACATACATACTGTGCTTTTACATCAGTTGCCTCCATTATTCATAACAAGCTTCTCTTTCTTATAGACTGGATATAGTAAAATTTTACTTTCAACATAGTAAAATTGTTATGCTTTAATCACATTGCCCCATTCTTGATGTACTCACCTTATCTATTAACTCTCAAATCAGAAGAATTTTCAAAGCTTAGGAACCTGGGAGATTGAAATATTTACGTCCATATTCAATCAAGAACAGGAAGGACTAAGATATTAATGTATGCTAAGTGATATATATCTTTAAATTCTTTTAATACTGTACCTACCTTATGAGTTAGGTTTTTACCATTCACATTTTATTGATGAGAAAATAAATTTATTTTAGTAAATATTCAGTAATCATTCCTATGCCAGTCAGAGCATGTACTAGTTATTCTCCAGTGGTCCCTCCTGATCCACTCTTTGCCTTTTCCTGCCTTGCTCCACGCCCAGGAGGTTTCTCTGTAAACTTGGGGTCCCTTGCTCACTGCTCTCCTGATGGGTTGGCCAATTGGGATATTTATTCTTCACTGCCCAGTCATCCACACACCTAGTGGCTACCTTCTTCTAAACCCCAGTTTCGTAGTGTCTCCTGCCCTTGTGGCTTCAGCTACAGAAGTGGTACTAGTTTCTCCCTGTTGCTAGTTCTAGTCCTTGAGTGCTTTTCATCCAGGTTGGTCCTCTTAAACTTGCCCAAACCCCTAAATATTTCCTTCTATAAACTCTCTTCAATGAAACCCTTCACATTTCCACCTCCTTCCTGGAAAGTCTCTGACTGATAGAGGGAACTCCAGAGTTATAAAACTAGTCTGACTACATCCTGATTCTTCAAACATATACACTCACATTTATGAAAAATCTAAGGAAAGGACCCTGAAATTAGTTCCCTCCCTTTCAAGATCACCGAAATGCTGAATGACATTAGAATGGCCCTTAGAGAAGGAAAGGTTCAGGGCATAAACAACCATTCTGCACAGTACATGGGGAGATACAAACAGCAATGTGTAAGCACTGAAAAAAACCATAGTCCCTGCCCTCTTTGAGCTTAAATTCTAGTAGAAAAAAATATACAAGTAAACACTGTAGTAAGAAGTACAGGGTGCTATATTTGAGGGGAAATGACAGGTAGCTAATCCAGTTTTTAGATACAGGGAAAATGACCTAGAGGACATTACTATTAAGTTAGTACCTAAAAGTGAAGAATAGCTGGACAAGTAAAAGAAGAGTCAGAACATTCTAGATAAAGTGAACAATAATTGGAAGAGACTGTGATCTATTCCAGGGATGATATTTTTTAAATGTAGCATTCTTTTGTCTAAGAATTACTCTTAAGTGCATCTGTGATCTCAAAAATATTTTACAGTTTCTAAGTAATTATAATAAATTTTTACTAATATAATTATAGTAGTAAGTACATAAAAATATATTGTTTGTGATATAGCTAAATTACTCACCAAATGTTCTGGCTTTTAAGGACTTTTTTAAATTTAAATTTGAGACACATCCAATATTACAGAATTTTAATTTTTTAATGGAATTTTGAACTTTTACTTTTAAAAGGAGTGCTTTGCCATAAAGCAAGGTTTTCATATGGCAAAAATACTTGCATATAAATAAAAGGAAAATTATATATACTGGAGGACTCCTGCTTAAACTGAACATTTGGTTTTTCTATTTAGAACAAACCTGTACACTCTGCCTCTCTTTTCAGGCCTCTCTTGAAGAGAAAAAGGTTGGTTCTCATGAATTCAGTCAGAAAGCAAAAATGGCAGGTCATTGTGATAGAAGACTATGAACTGTGACCTCAATAGATTTATAATCTAAAAGTTATTAATAGGAATATTTTCTAAAAACAGTGAAAGGTTTAAAGTAGGTGAATTCAAATTTGGTGCTGTTAAAAATAGCTGCTTCCTAGAGCATGCTGTTCTCTTTCTTAACTTTTAATGAACTCTTGAAAGCTCACTTGAGAATGATAATCACGTTGGCATTATTCTCTAAGTGCCCCCAAACTAAAAACAGAGCAAAACTTTTAAAACAACACTTAAATATATATAAGATTTGGCATTACTAAGCCTCCATGCTTCAATTATACCACAGTTACTTAAATATTCCAAGGGGTCTCTTTCTTGCATTTTATAACAAACTTGAAATGCCTTTAAAATTAAAGTTAAAAATGTTCATATGCTATTTGTGGGTAAAATATAGATGATCAAATAGGTTATCAAAGTTTATTAGAAGCACATACTGACAATATTCCACTTGGAAACTTCATGCTAAGTCCCCTATTAAATGGAATATTTCAATGGCAATATGTTAATCTCAATGAAGAGGCTCCTTATATTTAATATTTTAGGCATTCTGTAAAAATGTCAATTCAATCTTAAAAACAGGAAAGGTCCCCAAAGGTAGGTAGAATATTAGTAAAGTGAATAATATTTTAAATCTCACTTTCTGACTGTAAAATGATGCAATCAAAAATGTGAAGTTATAGTTCTTTGATGAACCACAAAATAGTGGTAGTTTTGGGGAGATACTTTAAAAATTATATTTGAGTTTTCTAAAAACATTGGTTATGGGCTCTAAATCATTGATTATCAAGTGTCAAAAAATAGATAAATTGTTCCAGAACCTGCAAAATTGGATTTTTTCCAATATTTTACTATGAAAAATTTTAAACATAGAGCAAAATTGAAAGAACTTTACAGTAAGCAGCTATATACTATCTGTATTGTAATAACATTTTATTCTAGTTATTTTATTTACATATCTATCCATCCATCAACTTATTTTGTTGTATTTCAAAGTAAATTGACTGTACTGAATATTAAATACAGTTGTTGACTACATTTATTCAAATCTTTGAATTATTTTTAAAATACTTAATGACTACTAAATAGCATTTTCAATAATATTGCTAAAAATCCCAAGTTCAAAATATTTTAAGATATTGTAGATCTATCTTAAATATACTGTGAAATAATGGCCAATATTTATGTGAATGAATGTGTTTTAGTTTGCCAGAGCTGCTATGACAAGTACTTCAACTAGGTTGGCTTAAACAACAAGAAATTATTGTCTCATGGTGTAGGCTTAAAGCCTAAAATAAAGGCTTCAATAGGCCATGCTTTCTGCCAGAGTCTGCAGAATCCTGGTGCTGGTTTGCCACATTCTTTGGGGTTACTTGGCTTGCACCTCTGCCTCCATCATATGGATTCTCTTTTGGCTTCTACTTCTCCTGCTCCGTTGTCTGCGTTTCCTCTCTTTACAAGGACTTCAGCCATGTGAATTAAGGCCCACCCAGATTCAATGTGGCCTCATATAAATAGGATCATCATAGAATTTATTCACAAATGAGTCCACACATTAACTAACAATATCATCAAAGGTCCTGTTTACAAATGAGTTCACATCCACAAGAATCGAATATTAAGACTTGAATATGATTCAATCCCCAACGATATATAAGTTCTTAAGCACATATAAATGTATCCAGAAAATAAAAGCAAATCTTATATACTTTATATTTAACAGTCAAATGAGGGATAGCCTAGCTCCAATCTGGAAAATGGAAACCAATCTGAATGCTTCTAAGTATAAAAATATTACCATGAGATCCCTTATTCTTTATTGAGCTTACCTAAATATAGATTTTCTGTTTTATTTGCATTATCATCAACAGAACTGGAATATTAAAAAAGCTCTAACATTTGGAAGGAAGAGATTTATTGGTGCATTGAGTCCTGTGCCTTTTGGGCCTCAGATCCTTTTCTGGCCCTTCTCCTGTTCTGCTCTGTAGAACAGGGAGACTGGCCACTGCAGGCTGCCCTGATGCTCTTAAGACCTTAGGTTATAAAATAATTTGATGAATTGAACAAATGCAAAAACTATATTTAAAATTAAATTTTGCAGACTCTGAAACAATTTATCTATTCTTTCAAACCAGAATCAATTGGCACTGTAAAATCTCTTTTGCTTCCTCTAGTTTGGAAAAAAATCAAAACTAACAACCTTACATGTGTATGGACACCATTTCTATTTTTAAAGAGTGACTGGAGCAATGAGCGAATGTAAAAAGGATTTTCCTTGTGCCATATAGTTTTGGCATTTGATCTGGGAAACTTCTGATTTTCCATTTAATGGCAGAGCAATAATAATGAAGAGCCAATTTAAATGGCTTTCAAAGCATAGGGGAAAAATGAACCTGCTTTGATTCTGTTGATTTGCTAGATGTCAATCAAAAGAGCTCTGAACCAAGATGTGATAAAAATGAGACCATTAAGTAAAAGAAGCAAATTTTCAAGATGTTCTGTTAATTTGAAGTAAGAGTCAAAGGATATTCATAGGCAAAAGACCATGAATAAAAAAGTCCTTTTCTCCCCTCTGATTAAATTATCTTATGACAATATATACTAACCCTGGGGAGGTGAAATCAGTTTCACCTTCTATATCAACTCTGATTAATTGGCAGTGATGGTCTGGAGCACTGCATTAAGTGTGACTGTGGTCTAAAAGAAAGCCCTAGCCCTAGCTGATATCTGCTGATGAAAAGGATGGAGGGGACTAGCAGCAATTCCTGTTTATCTGTCATCCCTGTCTCTGAAATTACTTTATAGTCATTGACTGTGGAACATGTAGGTAATATAATTGTTTGTTTGGTTTTAATATTGTACCTTTTTTAGCATTGTAAGATTTAGTCAGAGGCCATTTTCTTGCTGACAGATACAAACAGCAGTTTAATACTGGCAAGTTTCACTTGCCAGTATGAAAATCGTTCCAGAACGCTTTTCATGACTTGGCATTATGTTTACTCAATTCTGTATAGTATTAAATGGTTACATTAAAGAGCATTTTAGCCTCTTTTGGAATCCCTGCACTAAATCTGAATTATGCTACAAATTATTTATATTTGTTATAAAGAAGGAACACATTCAAACCTTTCTAAAAGAAAGAACACATTCAAACCTTTCTCAGTGCCATGGTAACTAACATGTAAAAGGGTTTTCTATTTGTTTCTTTTCCTGAAACTGTTTAGATGTTGGTAGATAGAGGGAAAACATCACATTTAAAAAAGAATTAAAATAATAGTGAATATATTTCTTTGTTTTAATGGCAAGAATTAGAGTAGAAATATTGCACTTGATCGCTTTTATACCTTACAAATTTGCTCTCCTATGATTGGGAAATGCTAAAGTGAATCCAACTCTGCATAGATTTTCTTTTTAATCTCTTCTATTGACTGCAGTAAGTGAAAAAAAATAAAGATTTCAAAAATAAAATACATCTACTTGGGGAAAAAAAACATGTACTGTTGGACTTAAAGTAGTGTTAATATTTGGTAATATATTTACAGATTTCTACTTGAAAATCTGGAGTGGGCACAGCTCTTTTGAATTTGGAACTTATGCCCTATCTCCACATTAAAGTCACATTCATGACACCCCAATCTCCCTCCTCCCAGGCTCACACAACTGTGTGATTTTTGCCTTTTTTGTAAAAATATCTGACTCTGTATTAAGATGGGGATAATACAGTGTTCATTTTGAGCCTTTGCCCCCTCTAGTCCATGGTGTGTGTATGTGTGCAGCAGTGTTTTACAGCTTTCCTAGTAATGGACAGTAAACATCTTCACTATGAAGTGATGAAGGAATAATTAGAATCATAGAGATAATAGTAGAGATGCATTTGAAAACAGGAGTCACTCCCATATCAGAAGTGTTTAAGACTGCCCTCTTCTGAAATTGCTAACTTCACCTCCTTCTGGGGCGGTGGGTTCAGTTGTCTCTTATTTGTCCAAACTGCTTAAAGCTGAGCCCAGGGCAAAATGTTCCTGGGACTGCCCATGATAGGCATCCCCTGTCATGCTGTCTTGTTCAACTGTTTTGGGTGGTAATGTGCAATCATCTTCTTTCCATATCTTATTTTTTCACAAAGTAAACTATAGGATGTTAAAGTAAGAGGTTGTCTGAGGAGAAACAAATGTAATCTAACACCACCAGCTACTAACAGGTAATATATTTTCAGTTTCTCATAAATATATCACAAAATATTTACAACTTTTGTCAGCCAAACTATGATGGTTTCTCCCCTTTGGGCAGGATGAATACATTCCAAGAATTATATCTACTGGATTTTTATAAAAGTTGTTCGAACTATTGATCTCTGAAAATTTCCAGGAAAAAAATAAGTTTTATTTACTCTTTAGAATTACTTCCTTTAGGTGGATATTTTTTCTCTAAATAGCAGTAACGTACACAAGTAGGTTTGCCAGTTTGGTCAGATTTATTGTCCTAAAGTACCAGCAAAATTTACAGTGCTTATTCAAAGAGTATCCATAGTAGTTGTTAAATAGGGAAGAGCTTATGTTCATTCAGATTGCAGGACTGGATGTTTCAGGATTTGGGGTTCAAATAGGTAGAATTTAAGAAAACTATTTTCATTATAAATAAATGCTTTCTTTTTAGACAATATTTTTCATACTCATTTTACTAATTATTTTTTTCTGGGAAAAGTCTGCAAAAATTTAGAGACTTCAGTGTTGAAGTGAAAAAGCCCTAGATAGACATCAGAATCACCTGGAAAGCTTTTTCACAAATAATCCACATACCTAGTATACCTCTTAGAGATTTTAAGTCAACAGGTCTGAGGCAACAACTTTGGTCATGCTATCACCTATGTCTGTTACCTATGCCTTCCTGACTTTCTTGACCTCAAAGTCACAAAAGCAGATCACATCATCATCCACACAGCATGCCTTCCCTGAATCTACAGGTTGGAGTAAACTCCTCTCTTCTTTTTTTCCTTAGCACTCTCTTTCTCAGGCATATTTTCCCTCTCATAATCAATAACCATGTTCTCTGAAGATTACCAGCTTTTATTTAAAGCACTTGGGCATTAAACTAACTAGATGTGGCTCAGAAAGGTAAGAATAATTATTTTGTGTCTCCCATATGATAGACAATGATGTCAGTTGACATGAATTAAACAAAAAGATTGAAAAATATGAATAAAATAAATGCTCTAAAATAAATGAGATAAATTAACAGAATAAAGCAATAAATAGAAAATCCCATCTATGATGTAAGGGTTTCTATTTATTGTGAAAAACTCATTCCAATTCTACATCTTTTGATTTAAGCTCTTTACTTATTGGTCCTTCCTCGTTGGTTTCCATTCTTTGTATTACAATCTTTCACATTCTTAAGTGATTACTGTCTCATTTAAACTTTTTCTAAAACTTGCTTTTCTCTTCTTTGTCAACTTTCCCAGTCTTGCACATGACCAATCACATAAAAATATATTCAAATCAAAAGTGTACCTTGGGAGACAATTCAGTAAAATTGAAATAAAATTGGTTTGTAACCTATCCTACACAAATTAGCAATAGTTATGATATTTTGTATTTACTTTATACCAGATACAGTGCTAAGTAATCTTATCAATATCTATATCCATATTCATATTTATCTACCAAACTATGCATTCATTTGATCCTTATACTAAGTCTAAGTGGTAGATATTATTAATCCAATTTTACAGATAAAGAAACTCAACTTTATATATAATAAATAACCTCTGCAAAGTTATATGAATATTGACTGGTGGAGACAGAATTCAACCTCAAGTCCCTCTGGGTACAAATCCTATGGGCTGTGAAAATCTTCATTGGCAAAGAACTAATCACATATCTGGAAATCAGGGCAATATGGAATATGTTATAAGGTATCTATTCTACCAAATGTGAAAGATTAAAAGACAGGTGACAAGCAATATCATCCACTAGTAGCATGAATGACAGTGCAGTCCAATTTGTCAAGGCTGAGGATGGTGGAGTTTCTGCTTCCTAAATGACAATCTATCAACTAGTTAGGCCATTCCACTACAATTATTGAAATTATTAATAAAATAACAAGTGTTGATTAGTACCAAAGAAAGTTATTATAGAATGCTTGGCCTCCTACAATAAAGACAAATGAAAGAAAAAGAAAACCAGCATGGAAAGGCATTCTATGTACTTGAAAAGAACACATACATTAAAAGACCTGCTAGTTTACATACTCAAAGAGAAAAAGTCAATCATTTGCCACTTATACTAATTAATACTATCAAGGGTATCAGTAAAGATGTTAAAAATCAGACCATATGTAAAAACTTCTAACTCTGAAAATATCAGAAGCCTCTTACTTTAAAAAGGCCCATCCTAAAATTAGCCACAAAGCAACAGGTTAATTAAAATGTAACAGTAATTTACGAATTTATCTTTGTCAAAATAATGCAAAAGTGGTCCTCCAGCAAAAAAAAAAAAGATGTGAAACTTATTGTCAAGCAGAAATATTAAAATATATATCTTTTTCTTTCTTTTTTTCTTTTCTTTTCTTTTTTTACATAAAATCAGCATTGAAGATTTTATTCTAAAGGTTTAATCCATCCCACACACAGGTCCTTAGAGAATATCTTCATAGGATTTTTTTTGATCTCCTGATGTCTTTTTATTATTCTCCACTAACTGATCTAACTGAACAGCATGGGCGATAATTCCTTTAGAGTAAGAAGTACCACTACAAAAGATAAACACAATGGAATCAATTTACAAAAGAAGGAAAGCCATTTAATTACATCAAAGCAATCTAGGGTTTTCCAGACTTTCTTAAAAGCAAATGCTTCTACAAAGTTAACTACAATTTAGCTAAATTTACTTCATATTGACCTCCTATGTATATAGAAACAAATGGTTTAATTTTCTTGATTGAGGAACCTATACATTTTATGATCTCTAGAACAGTTGGCTGGCCAAATATTTGGAGTCAGGTTGGAAACAGCCATCTCATTAGGACAGAAATTACATAAATATGTGCTTCAGAATGTCTTATAAAATGTGAAAATTTTATTCCTGTTACCTTAAAATTTAGACATTTTGAAAAGTCATTCATGAAGAAATTTTGCTCTTTGTCAGAACAATAATATATCAAGTTCAGGAATATCCTTATCCAAACACATTCATTAATCCAGTTATGATTTTTAATTTACTTTTAAATGAGGTTATGTGAAGTCTCATTATTTCCTCTTTTAAGGCTGTTGTTGTATTAGGATACAAAAGTGACAGTGGTTAATTTTCAAAAAATACAGGAAACTATTAAAAAATTAAAATTCCAAACCCATAGATGGCTTTATTAACATTATTGTATATGCCCTTTGAATTTTTAATGCAGCGAAACAAAGAGAAAAATATCAGCTTTTAATTTCCAAAACAGTCATTTGATTCCACAATGACAAAATAATCTTGAAAGTCAGGCTTTGCTGAAAGAAAAATTAAGAAATTCTGTAAGTTCTCTTAAATATTAGGATTCGTGTTTGGCCAACTCAGATCATAAAAGCTTACTATAAACTACTGACAGGAGAATTTAAGAGAACTTATGTCCAGGCAGGAATGCATTCAGAGGGAATGAAGAGGAGATTCAGAAAGACAGAACCTAAAAAGAGACTACTCCTCTGGGCCTCAGGCAAATACAGGAAGGGAGTAAGGAAATCCACCAAAGAAATATCAGATGTACAAATGGAGAATCCAAGAACATCTGAGCATGCAGCTCCTTTTCCCCACCAGATTTAATGTGGCAGAGATGGAAGTTCTATACTTTGCTTCCTGGAGGCAGAGCTGGCCTAGAGAAATGCTGGCATTTTGGAAATCTCTAAGTTTACCCATTTCCTTTCTCTAGTGTAGCCTGGAAATAACAAAATGATGGCCAACCTCAAAAAGGGAGAGAGTATCAGAACTTAAGGGGTAAGGCTGACAGGAGCACACCATGTCTCTGATGTAACCTATAGAAAAAATAATTGAGGGCCATATGGGATGATAGACATCTCAGCAGGCATCTGTGTTCATAGGTAAAAGACTTGAGAACATGATGGATTAGCACTGCCACACACGTCTCTTCCAGGACCACTTCCTTGCCATTGCCTTGATAGTAGTTACCCCAGGGAACCTGGATAAATCTCAATAAACTGAGGGATTGGGGATCATGGCAGAAATGGATGGAAATTAGGTTTCTGCCACACTAACAGCATGGCAATTCCAAATGGAAAATAACTTATTATACGAATATCTATATGTCTTACTACCCAGGATGGGAAGTGATATTCATTTCCTTTAAACTTGCTCATAAATCTGTTTCAACATGTCAATTTGCCAGGCCCCTGGCATGGTGCCCTTGTGCAATGAAAAACTGCACATTTTATCAAAAGTCCCAAATTCGCAAATGATATTTCTGAGTGCCTTCCAAATTTGGGAGTAGATGACATGTGTTCCTAGTGATTAATATGCATCTACTTTGTCAATTAGTCTAGAACATCCAGTCCTGGTAATATCAAAGGCTTCAGATAAAAACTGTTTTGGGAACCCAAAGACATAAAAATCAAAGAATGATAGGCCAGAGAACAGGAACCCTAAGAATATAAGACATTACACATTACTTAAATTTAACTAACTCCTAAAATCTTCCTAAGGAATCAAAGGAAAAGTGATAGGCCATATTCCAGTTAAGTGATTTATATTTCACAATAATTTGTAAATTTCTTAAATGTAGAAGAGCTTCTCCAAAAAATATTACAATGAAATGTCTGATTTTCTATATTCATGATATACCTGAGTATGTTTCAATAGATGGCCACAAGCCAGACCTGACAATACAACTCTCTGTGTTATGCAATTAATTTTCATAAGCCTAAGACCATAGCTGGAATTTTAGGGACATATGAGGAAAATGTCATCAATGAACTGTATCATACATTGAAATCACAAAAAAGTAGACATAATTATTAAGAAAAATTTCAAGTATTTTTCCATTATTAATTCCTTCCTTAAACTCACAGTTATCTTTGTGAACATACTCTCTGTTTTCAGCTGGTAAGTTTCCTTAAATTGATTCTGTAGATTCTGTAGAGCTAAGTAGAGTCATAGAAACCCCAAAGACATCCTTTTTTTTCAGTATGTGTTTTTAAGTGTGAGATTTTAGGAGTCCTTTTGAAAACATTATTTCATCATTGACATTTTTAAAGAGGCAACTCTCTCTACACTGTAGCCACCACTTTCATTTTTCTTTACAACTCCCTCTGTAGTAGGAAAAAACACTCTCCACATCTCAAAATAAGTCAAAAGGCAAACTTTTTAAATCTGTGATATTGAGTTTCAAAATTCTATCAATTTCAAAACTGCAGTAAGAACAGAGCAATGAAATGTTCAATAACCTTCAGTAGACAATATTAGTCTCAAACAACCACTTCAAAATATCCCTAAGGCTTCCCTTGCTGGTTTGATTTTACCATTAGTTAAAGACCATTGCTGGCAAATGTGTTTCATGTGCCTTTGAGTAGTAGAATACGGGTTTAAGTAACCCCAGGTATATTTTACAGAAGTTTTTGTTGTTGTTTTTAAATCAAGGTGCAGAAATTGTGCAACATATGGAAAATTTTATTGTACTGCCACACTTCTTAAAATTAGAAAAAAATCACAGGAGTTCAAGAAATATAGTAAATGGACTTTGAGGAGCATGGCTTATCATTGTTCAGTTTCCTAGCTGGCCGTACTGTTATCCTTTCCTTTTTTTCTCTTTGTAATTTTAAATGTAGATGGAAGCAGATTTTATTGCTTTAAATACAAGATAACTTCCTAGGGAACAATCAAAGTAGTTATTCCATAGGTAAAATGCATTTCAAATGACATCAAAATTAAAAAACTCTAAAATCTGATTTGAAAAGATTTTGCACACTTTAAATTTTAGTAAAAGTTTATCCTATCTTATATATTCCTGGGAATATATTTGAATTTGTTAGAAATAAATATTAAACATCTCTTTCATTCATAATTATAATGTGGTCTAAATATTACAATCAAGTCTTTAGAGTTTTTGCATATTTGAGTGTATATATATATATACACAATAGAACAAATTAAGTAAATATGGCCATTCTTTTGTCAACCCATTATATATTTAAAATTTGCTTGTAAATTAAGATCTAAAACTTCTTTCACTGACCTCATTATTACCTGTTAGAAAAAGATAGTGAATTTGAAATTTATAAAAGCAATCAAAATAAACATTTTTAATGGAGGCTCAATTTACTTAAATGTGTACAAATTGTAGTCTTTTAAATTAAGGCTTAGGATAGTACTCACTCTCACAGAGTAGAAATAGAAATTGGCACTTTAAAAAATGCTTACTATTATTACTTAGTAGTCAATAGTACCTATTTTAGCTAGCTATGTACTGAGACTGTACTCTGATATGCATACTTACAAATTAATTTTAATCATGTGAAAACATGAAATAAATAAAATAAACATAATATGAATATCTCTCCAATGCCTTCCATCACATAAAATTTTTGGATAAGAGAACAACTAAAGAATTGAAGCATTTAAAATCAGTCACATTTAGGTGGTTACAAAATAAATTGTATATTTAAATACACTGTCCTCAATCTGGGGAGCCCACTAAACAAAATACTTGGTTATACAGAAGCTTCAAACAGTGTATTTAAGTTACTATGAGCCATAGCCACATCAGCTTTTAAATTTCCCTGTGAGGGCTGAAACTCAGACACTGTACATTCGTCTATAATCGACAAATGCCAGGTCCTTGTTTCAAGGCTTTTCAATGTTTATGTAGCTGTGACTTAGCGCTCTTAGAAAGTCAACAGCTATTTCCAGAGAGAAGAAAGAAAACATGATGAGAAACCTACTATAATGTCTACCACAATTCAGGCATTTACTTAAGAAAAAAATGTTATGTACTCTACAAAGCACATTCAGTTTGGTTAAGACACATCCAAAAAATATTCTACTGATGCCCCAGAAGTAAAATGGACAAATAAATACTTACATATAAGCCTATTTGTATTTTACCCTACTTTGTCATAAAGTCTACAGTATTAAGAAATGAATTTAACTAATGAATAGTTATTTTTGAAAAGTATTGACTGGGTCCTTAATATGTATAAAATAATGTGGAAGTTGTTGGATAAATTAGTTATTTGCCTTGGGAAAAACTCCAAATTATTTTAGGAAATGATTGTTTGCTTGTTTTTTTAAATTCTTTATGTATATTCTTCCTTTGTTTAAGAAAAATATAACCCAGAGTGGTTATCTATGAAATAAATAGGAAAGTAAACATGAAATAATAAACTATGTTATTTCAAGGAGAAACACCGAAAGAAAAGAATTGTTATATTTGGCATACCTACCATATTCTAGTTACCAAATTAGAGGTTTAACCTATATAATTGTATTTAACCCCTACAGTAGATAGCTATTATTCAACCTCATTTTATGGATGAGGGGAAAACTAAGCCTAGAGGTTAAGCTCAATTTCATAAAATTAGTAAAGTGAATCAAACCCAAGATTTTCTAAATGAAAGTCTGTATTTTCTCCATAACCACATGAGAACTGATAATTTGAATTATTCAGGGCCTAGAAATGTAAATTTTTCTCCTTAATATTTCTGTATTTCTTAAATATAAAGGAATTTAACAGTGTCTGTGGAGAACATACAAATGCATAGAAAAGCACATTCTGACAACAGCAAACTGTTTTTATGTCACACTAAAAGGAGTTATTCCTTTTGTGATTTAAATTTTGAGAGAAGGAAACGTGTGCTTATCCAACCCCTAAATACATTTTTTTTTAATTTGTGCTTTATTTATTTATTTATTTTATTTATTTTTTATTGTGGATAAAAATCAAATTTTTCACAATACATACCAGTATTTGTAAAATGATATATAAATATATATGCATATATGTGCATTTGCTTACAAAAATGTTATTTATATATATATATATTTATTTATATACCAAAATACACTTTAAACTGTGCTTCAATACCTTAAAAATACACACAATAACAAAGTTACATTATAATATTTTCATGTCTTTTTAGAGACAAACCTCCTATACAGTAAACAGAGATGCAGTTAGTCCTAAAAGTTGTTCCCAGCAGTTCAATAGCACATAAAAGCTAAGCTTTGTTTCCACATTAATCACTCACTTCACTGAGCATGGCACATGCAATGAACAAAGATGAAGGTAAGGCACAGCCCCTTCTCATGCACTGCCTGCCTGAGACTACCCTGGGAGCTACAACCCAGGAGTTGAGAGAAGGGGTTCATTTTCACACCCACTTAAACCTATCACTATGGACACAATGGACAAGGACAGTGCCATGAAGTCTAAAGAGAGAATGGTTTCTAAAAAGTTACTGATGCAGGAGTTCTAAGTATAATGACCAAGAACGTCAAAATACATGAAGAGGCAGATAAACATCAGCAGGCTTGCAAATATTGAGACATGGGTACTGCTGGAATATCTGTTTGCAGAATAATTTATTTGTGCTTAAACTACAGCTTACTGGCCCTTGATAATATGTACTATTCACAAACATTTTTAGCAATAATTCCCTAATTATTACAGGATTGCATAAATTCATAGCTCCTTCTGATCTTTATTGTTGTTTCTTTTAGGCCCCATCGTTACAAAACAGAAAAAGAAGAAGAAAAAAAAAAAAAACAGACAAAAACCCTGCTTTTCTTTCTTTGTCATGGATTTTTAATTAGAGGTAAAGAGACTTCTGATAATTTTAGAAATTCTATGGACATAAACCTAAGCAAACAAATGATAATCTACATAGTTCCAGACATTAGCTTAGGGGAATCTGGGATCTGTGCTGGTCAGTGTTGGTTTGTTCCCACCACTCTATTTATTGTTTGCCACTCTCTACTCTGCTTTGTACCTTATGAACTGAAATACCCAGAGTCACATGCCTTCCTGCTGATTATTTGTTTTGACCAGTGGGAAGCACTGCCAGGAGGACAGGAGGAGAAAGGGTTGAGGACGTTTCTCCGTTTTCTACCTGCTTGCCTGCATCAATAGCTTGGTTCTAGTTACAGCTCTTCTCCTTCAGTCCCCCTTTTAGGACGCTGAGCAGCTTCCAGGGGCAAGCTTCCTCTGCTTGCCCTTTTTGGCCTGGGATGTTTGACAACTTTCCACTATTGCTATTCCCTGGGTATTTCACTTTAATAATAATTATAAATATAATAAAAATTAATAATTTTTAAAAATTTGCCTAAGCTATTTTAATTGTAATCAATTAAAACTATTGTCTCTTTCTAAACCAACTTTTTCTCCATCACATTTTCCCTCCCATTGGGTGGTACACAATGGCTTTGGGCAATGTGGGACCCAGCTATGGTGAAGGTGAGTTGTAGAATCATTTAGTTTAGGTTTTGTAGGATCTGTTTCTCTGGTCAAAGTCGTGGCCACATGTAATTAGGCTTTTACTACTCCAAGGGTAGGAATGGCTTCCTGGAATACTCATACTGGTCACTCTCCAGGTATAGTAACAAGCAGGGATCATCACAACAAAAACACTCCCTAGCATGCCAGCAGTAGAAGTATGTGAATAGTAGAGAAATAATTTGAAATGTACAGGGTTAGAATCTTTCTGTGGAAAATTATTCCAATCATCAGGCTTATAAAATTCTAAATGGAGAATTTGATTCTCATCAACAGTCAAAACAGAAGTTCTCTCCCATCAGCAATAAACTTGAAAAACCTTCCATACTTTTTTCCTCTCCTTTTGATGGTAATTATATGAAAGAGAATTTATCTGAACCTCTGTATATTTAGTGCACAAAACTGGAGCATTACTACAAACAGCAAGTTCGTCTTGTGCAAAGTTACAGTTTTATTCATGTAACAAAATATATGCTAGAAGGAAGACTGAATTAGCTTTCTATTTTCTTAAAGGAAAAAAAGCATAAAATTGATGTCTTATGAAGAGATGATTAAAAAGCATGTAGTCAAAAATTAGGGAAAATGTGTAAAGAGCTGTATAATTCAGTTAAAATAAAATTATTAAATTATTGTTTTGGATTTCGTGATTTCAGTGGCATTTGTAAGCTTTTAAAATTTGTATTTTTTTATGAATTTCCTTATTCATCTTAAATGAATATTCACTTTCATACAAAATTATGTATTGACTTTTATTAAAAGGACCCTCAAAATAGAGTAAGTCTTCATAACCCAAGTTGTGATAAATGGTATATGCATAAAAAGGACTATTATTCAGCACAAAAAGGAATGAAGTTCTCATACAGGGCACAACATGGATGAACCCTGAAAACATCATGTTGAGTGAAATAAGCCAGGCACAAAAGCGAAAATATTATAAGATCTAACTGATATGAAATGAATAAAATAAGCAAATTCATAGAGACAGGAACTAGAATACAGGCTACCAGGAACTGGGATGGAAGTAGGGAATGGGAAGTTAATGCTTAATTTGTACACAGTTTGTGTTTGGGTTGATGGAAAAGTTTTGGTAATGGATGGTGGTGATGGTAGCACAACCTTATGAACATAATTAATTATATATTTGACTGTGGTTAAAAGGAGCAATTTTAGGATGTATATGTGTTACCAGAATAAAATAAATTAAAAAACAAACAAACATAGGGCTTTATAACACAAATGTAAATGATGTACTATAGTTAATATTATAATTATAATAATACTCTTTCATCAATTGTAACACGTACCACACTAATGCAAGTTATTAATAATGCACAGGGGGAGTATACGGAAACTGTATCTTCTGCATGATTTTTCAGTAAACCTACAACTTCTATAATTAAAAAAAAATTGAATAAGGTTTCAGATCCCATAAAACCTGATTTGTATTGTTTTGTTTTTCCTTGCTAATGGCCAAAGTAAATATCACCAATTAGATTAACATTATCGATAATATTTTTTAAATCCTTTTGTTAAGAGACAGTATACTAGTTATTGATACTAATGTGTAAACCACAATTATCAATGATATGATAATAAAGGAATATAAATCAGATCAGTAGCAATCACCATGTATTTTAAAAATGTAAAGAATAAATACATAATCCTGGAAGAGAAAAAGAAAGTTTAAAAAAAATCAAGACAGAAATAAAAGATTCATTTCTATAATCATATTGTGGAGCACGTGAGTGCATAAAAATCAGTGGAATGCTATAAACTTAAGTGAGTATGTAATATCTTGGAATTTTTGAAAGAACAAACCAGAGTACGAGACAGCATCTCTCTCTCTTTTTCAACAGAAATTCTAACATGAGAAAAAAGCTAAATTCCTCAATCAGACTAGCACTAAGTGTAAAAACCTAAGGAATTTTACTTTTTCTAGATCGTTGATACTTGGGTGAATACCAAGTATTTAACTAATTAAGCTTAGAAGGTAGAAGAAAATTATAATCACTTACAATGGAATATTTATATTTGAATTGAAAGTAAAATCTTTAAAAATTAGATTTAATCTAATATTAAACTCACTGATTATGGCATAAATTCACGAAGTGGAGAAAAAAGGGGGCTTAGAATCATGTCACCTTCAGCAGTTTTGTGACAGTGGGCAATTTTCTTTGCTTAAATTTTATCATCTAAAAAAGGATGGGTTGGCCTTCAACTTAGGTTCTTTATCTATAAGCCAATCTTGACAACTTGGTCTTAGGAATAGTACCTGAAAGTAAAGACTTCATGCTTTCATGACTTAATTTTCTTTGACAAGTTCCTCAGTCTTCACTTGACTTGGTTTCCCCAAGGGCCAAATAGAGATTACAATATATTTCTCTCTTTCTGAATCTGCTTGACAGGAGTGGTGAAAAGTGTCCTGTTCTTACACTCAAACTTAGTGACTAATGTAACACAGAGAAGTCACTTTATAAATGACAGAATTTGGGGGAAAAATAAGCTTGGAACCTTATGTATTTTATACATGAAAACTAAGCATTTAAAGTAACTATTCATTCTTATTGTACTCTCTTCTTCCCTCAAAGAAATTATCAAAATTGCTAGTTGTATATTTATTTGTGTGAATTACTTATTCAATGTTTTCTTTCCTGAAAGATAACGTTCATAGTTAGTGACTTATTCACAATAAGTGTTTTTTGACTGTTAATGAATCAATGAATGACAACTGTTAATTACATGCCTAATTCTAGTAAGGGTATAGAAACAAGTATGGATATTCAATATCACAAGAAGTCCTCTGCTTGCTTCCACACTTTAGGCAGGATTTTTTAGCAAAATACCTGGTAGAGAATGAAAAATATCAACAGAAAGAGAAATTCCACAATCTTCCACAATAATCCATTTGAACACAAAATGTTTTTTCTTTTACTTCTTTTTCTTTATAATTTGGGGCACAGAAATATTAGAATTCCATCATGTATATAATTATTCTCACATATTTGAACCACAACTTTAAGCTTATCCACTCCCATCACTAATGTAATCTTTAATGACATCTGGATTTTTCTACTCTCTAGTTGGTAAACTTGGGCTTAATACACAAGTTTATTCATTTATTCGATTCCAATTTTCATAAATTATTTGTAGCTTGCAGAAGAACTACAGACAATATCTTCCTGAGAAGATATCTTCCATTCATTAAAAAGATTCTATTTCTCAGGAAGATATTACCTACAACCTAAAAAGCTATCTCTATAAATTAAAAAGTATTTTTTAAAATATGCTTTCTGAAACACTAAGTACATTCAGTGACATCTAGTTGTTTGTGGTTGTAAATATATTTATACTCAGTAACACTTGCATTATACATTGAGTAAATATCCATCTTTTGTGACAAAATTTCTAACAGTCTAAATACATGAAAAATTCCTAACTATTAGCTTTGATTCAGAGGAAACAAGATTCTATCATTAACGTGATAGAGAAAGACATTTAAATTTCACATCATATATTTTTCTTTTGAAAGTTTTATGTATCTGTATGTATGTGTATATTATATATATATATACAAGAAACTTATTCTAAGTCAGCTGGTACTAATGTGTACAATTAACATAGAAGTTGCCTTATATTTAAATAGCTTGCTATTATAATTAGTCTAAGGAATAAAAAACAAACTCTATTTAAATATCCCAGAGCTAAATATTTTCTGAAGTTGAAAAAACAATCAATACCTTCCAGAGCACATGGTCAGTAATATGTTGCCAAATTTTAAAGACCTACCCAAATTCTTCTCTAATAGTCATTGCAGATATCTGGATAAATAAGATAAATCCTCTAATCTCTATGGTCTCACAATCTAGTAGGCTAGATATGCACACAGAGAAGCAATGTAAATATGTTCAATATTATAAAGGCAATCTTTAATGAATTGGCAAACATATTGAAAAGAGATGGGGAATTATTAATTTTCTTCTGGATTGGAAAAGGTGATAGAAATCACATTTGAGACATATCTTAAAATTTTCAGTAGGAATTCTGAACATTTTTAGGTATGTTGAAATTATTCTTTTTCTCTTGGAACCATCCCTTCTTGGACTTTGTCTGGACTCGTTGCTCACTAGACTTGTGGAATAGCTTACTATGTAGGACTTGACTTTACCATTCATTTGGGCAATACTTCACCTCCCTCTGGATATATTGTTCTCTGAATCCCACATCTTTCTTGATTTACACCTCTTTTTTTTTTTATGCTGCATATCACCTAGAAGTTTCCTAAGCAAAAATAATGTGAGGCAAGTTTTGGTCATTTCTGTAGAATTAAGATGTCTATAGTCTATAGTCACTGTCACATTAGACTAATTATTTAGGTGGGTCTAGAAATAGATGGGTGGAAAATCATTTTACCTGAAAATTTTGAAGGAATTTATCTATCTTCTTGCTTAAAATGTTGCCATGGAATGGCATTCTAACTCCCTATTATCCCAACTGTTTGCATGCTACAAGTTGTTTTGTTTTTTTTTTCCTGGAAACTTTTAAGATCTTGTCTTTATTCCCAAATTTCAAATATTAATAAAAATGTTCCTCATTCTTTGGCTACCTCCATGTCCACCACCAACTCACTGTACTAGGTACTGGGACCCAAATCTACATACACACTTTCTTTACATAACATTTCTGAAAACCTTAATTACTTTATTATTTTATTGCTTATGGTAGTTTGAGTCTTTTGTTGACCCCCCAAAATTATGTTCTTATATTAATCCATTCCTATGGGTGTGATCCTATTGTAGGTGGGACCCTTTGCTTAGAATACTTCACTTAAGAGTCATTTGATTAGATTAGTTCAGTAAGGTGTAGCCCAGTGTGAGTCCTAATCCTCTTATTGTAGTCCTTTATAAACAAGATGAATATGCAGGGAAAAAAAGGCCCAGACACAGAGAAAAACTCCCAGAAGCTGAGAGAGGAAGCCTCAGAAGCCAGAAGCTGAAATCAATGGAACTGGGAGAGTGAAAAGAGCCAGTATCTCAGACAGAAACTCATAGAAGCTGATAGAGAAAGCCAGGAGAACAAGAAGCTGAAATCAATGGAATCCAGGAAAGAGAAAACCACAGAAGGAGCAGCCAGAAGCTGAAAGCAATGGAGACTGGAGGAGAAGGCAGAGAATGGCAGAGACCAGCAGACATATCATGTGCCTTCCCATGTGAGAGAGAAGTCTAGAGGTGCCCACAGACTGTGGTCTGGGGAGGGAGTGTCACCAATGTCTTGATCTGGACATTTTTCCCAGTCTCAGAACTGTAAGCTTATACATTAATAAATCCCAATTGTAAAAGCCAACCAATTTCTGGTATATTGTCTTGGCAGACCTTAGCAAGCTAAAACATTGCTTTATGACTTAATCAATTAAACATTTTATTTTTCTATTTTTAGACTTCCATTAGTATATTGGGCCCTTGATAGTGATGGGCCCTTGAGAGTGATGACTGTCTTTATGAACTTTCACTTTTGAAACTGAAACTTAGCCTAGTATTATAGAGTGCCTAAGAGTTACCTCCTGAGAGCATCGTTGTTGCTCAAATGTGGCCGCTCTCTAAGCCAAACTCAGCATATAAATGCATTAGGGTAGACTTACTAGTATTCTACTATACACTTGTGATTCTAGCAATAGAAGAAATTACAGCATTGATGTGGAGGCAGTGGCCACTGGAGGCTCTGGGGGCAGGGGGAGGGAAAGACAGTTGTAATGCGGGGGCTTTTTCAGGACTTGAGAATCGTCCTGAATGGCATTACCATGACAGATATAGGCCATTATATATCTTCCCATCAGCCTGCAGAATTGTGTGGGAGAGAGTGCAAACTACAATGTGAACTATGGTCCATGCTTAATGGCAATGCCCCAGGATATGTTTATCAATTGCAATGAATGTGTCACACTAATGAAGGATGTTGTTTATGTGGGGGGGGGTGGGAGGTATGGGGAGCAGGGCATATGGGATTCCCTATAATTTTTGTGTAACATTTGTGTAACCTAAGTATATTTAAAAACATAAAAAATATATTTATAAAATAAAAATAAAAAATAAAAAAAATAAATTCATAACCTTCCCCCAAGTGTGGGACATGACTCCCAGGGATGAGCCTTCCTGGCACCGAGGGACTACTACCAAGCACCAACTTGAAATGCAACTGGAAACAGACCTTGACCAAAAGGGGGAAAGGGTAAAGACAAATGAGTTTATATGGCTAAGAGACTTCAAAGTGGTCAGGAGGTCATTCCTGAGGTTATGCTTATGCACGTCTCATTACTCATTACTGCCAAAGTAAATATTGCCTCAAATAGCAGGGCTCCTGAGGACTCTGGAGACATCCAGACACTATAGGCAGGGCTGATAGCTCAGGAGTTTGGTGCCCTGCCAGTGGGCCCTACTTTGGAATTTATGTTCCCCAGTGTGACAGAGTTAGACTCAGTTGTGGTTTACCTACACATGGCTCCTCTTTCCCTTCTATTTGAACCTACAGTCAATATTAGAGTTGATAGGTGTATGTCCAAGACATAAAGTCTTATACATTTCTAATTCTTTCTTTTCCCATTGTCTATCTTTGTTCTTTTTCTACTTTCTGAATAAAATCATTAACTTGATATTTCAACCTCATATATAAACCTTTTATTTTGGCTCTCGTATTTTCATATTCCAAGAGTTCTTTTTTGTTCTGATTGTTGTTTTTTATATAATTATTTTTATTTCAGAGATACAATGTAACTTTTTGTTTCTCTCAGGATAATAATGTATAGCTTCTTTGAAATTTTCTTTTGTCCCTAAAAGCCTCCACTTACAAAGCTTCCTTTTCCCCCCTTTTGTTTGGATTCTTTTTTTTTTTTTTCACTTATTTTGTTTGTTTATTTTTTTATATATATATTTAAAGATGCTTAGATTACATAAATGTTACACAAAAATTACAGGGATTCCCATGTTCCCCACCTCCCACACCTCCCATAACCTCCCACATAAACATCTTTCATTAGTGTGGCACATCACCTGCAACAGATATACACATCCTGGGGCTTTGCCACTAAGCATGAACCATAGTTCACATTGTAGACCACACTCTCTCCCACACAGTTCTGCATGTTATATGCTGATGTAAAATGGCCTATATCTGTCGTTGTAATGTCACTCAGGATAATTCCCAAGTCCCGAAAAAGCCCCTGTATTATAACTGCTTTTCCCTGTCCCTGCCCTGAAAGCATCCAGTGGCCACTGGCTCCACCTCAATGCTGTAATTTCTTCCATGGCTTGAATCACAATATGTCTACAACAGAATACCGGTAAGGCCACTCTAGTCCATAACACTTCCTCCAATCCTGAGGAGTCTGGGATGGTGATGTCCACTCCAGCTCCAAGTGAGAGGGGGCTTATATCCCATGGATAAGATGGATGGGATTATCCTGCCTGCAGCTGCAGACTCTCTCCATTCCCTGGGATGGCCATTGCCCATCATCATCTCCTGGATTCTTAATATTAGAGGTTTTTCTTAATTTATTTAGGAGTAAAGAACTGAATAAGCTGATTGGAAACTCTGTCTGCAAAGGGCATGTCCAATCAATGGGTTTCACAGAAATGCAAACAGGTGGCCATTCAGCTTTTCCACTGGGGAGAGTAAACATTCAAATATGTGAAGGTCTTAGTCTGGATTGGTTCGGTATCTGGTTTGTCTTTCCCTGCAGGACAAAGCCGGTACCAATGTTTGGGGTTCAGTGAGAGGGGTTGAAGAGTAATTTCAGTTCTTTATTTGGATATTTTCATCCCCTTCGTTTTGTCCAGCAAACACACCCATTCCAAGACTCTGGAATGCCAAGTTTAAACACTTTTTAGTTCCATAAATTTATATTTTTTAAAAATACAAAAGTATAGACTCCTATTTAAAAAGACTGACTAATAAAAATTGGGTATCTTAAGATGATTTTAATGATTACCAATAATTTAAAAGTGAAATTATATGGTTATATGGTATACAGTGCCAGTTCCACTCCAAGAGGTCATCTGCTTACACTATTAATTTATGTATAGTTAGTATATTGTAAACACATCTAAAATTTTTTCTCGAAAATTTTCCTTAAATTTACATTAGAAACTCCCATAATTGCAATTTATATCATATTCCTTTCATATTTCTCCCAGTGGAAATCAAGTCCCACTTACTAAAGGTTATATTAAATGAGAAGGCCTAATTAAAAGTAGGCCAAACATCTCATTTCAGATTTCAATGACCCCATTATAAAATGTAAGATTAAATCACAAAGAAGTGACCATATTCTGCATTTCTTAAATACTGAGGGTCTAAAAAAATACATCTTTTCTAACTCTTTTGCCTCTGAGTTATGAATGTTATTAAAGAAAAAGCTGAAATTGAGCATTCCTTAAAAATTACTTAGAGTGGAAAAATGCAATGGAATGAAACCAAAAGGCAAATCTCCAGGAAAAGCATTGTAGTCTCAAGAATAAACTAGATCAATAAATAAGAAGGACAAAGAAAATAAATTGAGTGGATTAAATCTACAGTGACAGAGAAAACTGGAGGGCAGATATAAGAGTTTTCAAGAACAGAAACAATACTGGGACATTTAAAATTATTACAGGACACTATGGATGACATGACAGAGACTACAAACTAATACTCCAGAGCTAAATTTATAACACTTTTCTGTGTTGTCACATAGTAGCAAAATTTTAAATTCACCTGAAAATCTAGATTTCCATCTTTTCTTGATACCGATGACATAACACTTGCCTCATTTCTAAATGACAGCAATCATGCAGAGCTGGGAAGTAGATACCCCCTCCAGTTTATTAGTGTCCCCACCACAAATGCAGTGTAGGCATGCCCACGCATTTATATCGGGTTACCTTTACCCATTTATGTACCTGCTGGTCCATGTAGGCCATTACATTTGTTACAATTTTTATGAGGAGTTTGCACAGGCAGGGCAACACTGCCTTAGAGGTTATATGAAGGAAACTGCTAGCAGGTATTCGGAACAAAAGTGAGATGTCACTCACCTACTCACAACTCTCCACTGATCACACATCTTACTAGAAATGGAAGCCAAAGACTTTACAAATTCGGCACAACTCCAGCTGCCAGGACACATAATTCATCTTGGTTCCAGTGATCCAATATTCTTTCTATAAAGATTTCCTTAATATAAAGCAAAGCATACTAACTGTAGACAAATTGAAAAATATAAAACATGTAAAGGAAAAATATACTCATAATTCCACAGTCAAAAATAAAACTGATTTTTATTCTACATGTATCATTTTGAGAATCTGCTTTGAAAATTTAATAATAGTAATTATGCAAAAAAATGCAACATCAATAAAAACTTTTGAAATCACATTTGTTTTAGGGCTGGATCATGTTGAATTGTATGATATATTTTATTTAATTACCACGATAAAAACAGTGGATTTTATAAGCACTACTGCCATGCAGATCTTTACTCACATTTCCAATTGTGTTCTGTTAGAATTTGGGAAGTAGAATTATGTACCAACTTATTAAATTAAAAAAAAAGGTAAACCCACTTAAAGGCTGTCATCAGCACTGTTTGCCTTATCTTAACCTAACCAGCCTTGGCTAATATTTTAAAATATTTAAGTATTGAAATTAAATCAACAACTTACGTGTCATCTGTTATTTATTGAATGTATGGTATTCTAATTTTGTGAAGTCAAATATTTTTATCTATTTCTTTAAGGTTTCTTCCTTCGCTGTTTATGGTAAAAAGTCTCACTGCTTCTAAAACCAGAGTCACAAAAATTTCTTGAAGAATTATAATTGTTTATTGTTTTGTTCATTTTTCATTAATGAATACATCTGAAACTTAATTTGGTGTATATTGGGAAGTTTCTAAACTAACTTTTTTTCTGCCCATTGACTTGTCTAGTACATTTTACAATTGAAAGTAAGGAAAGTTATCAAAGCAAAGAAATATATTAACAGATTTTATTGTTCTAAATTTCTTTTCTTGGATTGGATTTCAATCTCTGGGCTACCCTGATTATCTTCCTTTATACAATACATTTGTAGTCAAACAGCATATTCACTGTATTTGTGTAAAACAAACTAAGACAATGACCTCAAGTAAACCCAACCGCATTAACTATACATTTGAAGTATTTCTTTATCATCAAAAAGTTTAAAATACCAAGTGATTCTTGTAAAAGATGGTTAAGGGCCACTTGAGCATATCTGACCTATAATGGGTTCAGGCAAAAGACCCAACTGTAACTGGTTTCCCAACCACGGGGCATAGTAATTCCTTCCTTGGTTCCTTGGTTTTATTGTCACCCTTTACAATGAAACCTGCTTTGCTTGGTTCACTAAAACTCTCAGTAATCTCCTAGTATTTACCCTGCTTTTTCCTCCCACAGCTCTTTCTTCATACTGTCAGTGTGTATTTCCTACTCACCTAGAAACATTTTAAACCAGATGTCACACCACATAGGGTAAATGTACAGGCTCTTAGGGCAAGTTTAAGAATACAGATACTTGTCATTATCTAATTTGATATGGACAGCTTCTGAATCTCGCCTTGGAATAAAGGGAAATAAACTCTAAAGTACACAAACCCAGTGGGTCTATTTCAATCAATCATAGCCTAACTTTTGTTGTTACTATAATCATTACTATTTACTTGCCTAGAAGTCAATCTGAATCTAGTTTATTTCTATACTGAATTTTTGAATTAGTAATGCAAAAATAAAAATGAAAGAGAAATTTAAAATCTGGAGAAAGACAATAATTTTAAGTTAAAAAGCAGAGATGGATATAAAACAATCTATTCTGCTTTTTCTTTAAAAAGTGGTTAATTAAGGTAAGAACATTTATGATAGCTGCTGAATAACATTATTCTGCAACTATATTAGATTAATAATGACTCCAAAACTAGTTTTGATGCAGATTTTCTTAGGAATGAATAATGACACAATATGAAAAAAAACACAACCAAAATAAAATGTATAGTTGTCTTTGTTTTTATAAGAGAATCCTTGACTCTGCTATAGAAATACAGCAGTCAGGAAATGTGCTTTTAAAATAAATGTTCAATGAAATTGGAATTTTCCCATTTAAATGTCAGTAGATTGCATTTAATTTGAAATATGTTTTCCAATAAGTTCTTTGGAAAACATTTCTTCACTTTTCATAATTAAGTATACAAAATATATCAAAGACATTTCTTATCACTTAAGTGTTACCAATTTATCCATGCACTATTGAACTAAATTGTAATTTAACCCCCTTGTTCTGAGACTAAGGATTAGAGTGATGTCATGGGAAGAGTTTTAGGTTCTAGGTACAGATAATCTTTGGTTCGAAGTATAGTTCCACCTGTATAACTTGGGAAGTCACCTAGTTTCTTGTAAAATTGTTTTCTCCCATCAGAAGTATGGAAATAGCATACTTTATGCCTAAAGTGTAGGGTGGTTAGATTTTAAATACTATCTAGACAGCAACTGTTGCATTATATGGGACTTATTAATATTACAGTGATCTTATCACCTCTCATCTGAAAAATAAGATCGCCAAGATTATTTGTAAATTAAAAGTCAATTAATGCTCAAAGAGGCTCAAAAGAAACTTCTGATAAATGGAAGCATCTTTAGTACTGACCACTATGATCATTACTACAGCCTGAAAATCAAACTTTTTTTCTTTCATCCAATTTCCAGATGTTAAAAGGGTTGAATTGACTATAAATCTGACCTTATTAGAAGAAAGATATTAACTTGAGTTTATTCCATCTCAACAATATAGAAGAGGTTTGATATTTTAGAATAATGACACAATTCACTTAAGAGATTATGTCTTAAAGAAAAAAAAAGATGTAGCTTTAAAAATACCCTAATGTTTCCAATTTCATCACCCCGATACCTGATGTTTAATTGCTGGTAAAATAATGTCACAGACAGAATTTGAACAGAGCTTATGTTTTATTAAGCTAATAGGGAAAGAATGTAGCAAAAACTGAAATAGTCCTATTCCTTGTTATAGTTCCGAGATTTCAAAGTATTGCAATTTCAAAGTATATTTAACACATTTAAACTGCTAGAGGTAAGCAAGAAGAACTTCAAAGACATTATGAATAAGAAAACAAAAGCATGTTTGCCATAGCCTTGAATCTCTTTCTTTCTCTTTCGGATGATTCTAAAACATCCTATTGAAATCATACTTACCCTGCTCTGCTATTATCCCATATTAGTGATAAACTAATCTCTTGCATTCTGCATGAATTATGGGATATGAGGTCCGGGTCCTCCAATGGTAACCTTACAATTCCACAGCTTTGAAATCAGAAATACATTTAGTGACATTTGGTTTAATTTCCAAGTCACAAAAGATAGTTTTTTGGTTGTTGTTGTTATTCACCTACTGATGGTTATTTCAATGTATGCCTCAAAGAAGGGGAATCAACTTCGAATTTAGTTCTTCTGGTTGCTCATCCTTAGGTTCAGAAATTAATTTCTACCCTGTTGAGCTGCTCTAGTTATTCCATTCAAAATAGGGCCTCAAAAGCCTAAGGATTAAAGAAGCTGAGGAGTTCTCGGCAAGTTTAATCAGCTCTACCACATTTTAAGTACACTAAGAGTCCAGAATGATCTAAAGCCCATTATCAAAGTGTATAACTGGGCATACCCTCCAGCCCACAATTCAAAACCTGCCTTTCTCTAACCTGTCCACTGTTGGTCTAGTTCATTCTCCCTCCTGCTTAGTTTGTAAAGATCTATTTTTATTGCCTCTATCTTTTCACTCCTTCTTTGTTTTTATTTTTTTCTATATCTTAATTTATTGTTTTTTCCTTTCTACTGCATTCTTCTCTCCTCCTTCTAGCCTTATCTGACAACAAAATAGACAAGAAGTATATTTTGCATTATTTATTATACTATTACACCAAGATAAAAGCCAGGGAAATATAGTCCCTGGCTAAGCAGCTGCTTTCCTGGAACAGCTTAATTATGCAAATGGAGAAGTGCAAATTTTGATGGACAGCATGCCACTTGCCACAAG
Source organism: Tolypeutes matacus (assembly GCA_026826555.1). Taxonomy (NCBI): domain Eukaryota; kingdom Metazoa; phylum Chordata; class Mammalia; order Cingulata; family Chlamyphoridae; genus Tolypeutes; species Tolypeutes matacus. Next base: position 5,373,841 of record JAKSZT010054473.1, on the reverse strand, counting down.
CAGCCATATCAGCCAGTGTTAATTGAAACATTCCACTTGAAACTCAGTCTATAGTCACCACAGTGCCTCTGGTAGGTAGGATGGTAAGCATTATTTTCAGTAGAGACACAAACAAAAGTAAACATGAATAAAAATTGAAAATAGAATTACCCTATGACCTGGCAATCCTACTTCTTGGTATAAACTCAAAAGAATTGAAAGCAGGGACTTGAACAGATATATGTACACCATTGTTTATAGCAACATTATTCACAATAGCCAAAAGATGAAGACAACCCAAGTGACCATCAGCAGATGAATGGAAAAACAAAAGCGGCACATGCATACAACAGAATGTTATCCAGCTGTAAAAAGGAATGAAGTTCTGATGCCTACTGCAACATGGATGACCCTTGAAGACATCATGTTGAGTAAACCAGATGCAAAAAAAGAGAAATGGTATATGATGTTGCTTATGTAAAATACCAAGAAGAAGCAAACTTCATAGGAACTGATGGTGGTTTTTAGGTTACCAAGGGCAGGGGGGAGGGATGGGAAGAGGGAGTTGAGGTGATAAAAAGGCAGGATAATGTATGTCAGTGATGGTAGCACAATATTGTGGGTAGAATTAATGCTGCTGAATTGTATACTTGAATATGGCTAAATGGGGAAATTTTGTGCTGTATGTTAGTTATTACGATTAAAAAATATATATGTGTTCAAATCCTAACTCCTGGTCCTGTGAATGTGACCTTATTTGAAAATAAGGTCTTTGAAGATGCCATTTGCTCATATGAGGCCAGACTGTATTAGGATAAGCCCTAAATCCAATATGACTGTTCTAGTTTGCCAAAGGTGTGCCAATGCAAAGTACCAGAAATATGTTGGCTTTTAGAAAGGGTATTTATTTGGGGTAAAAGCTCACAATTCCAAGGCCACACAAAAACACACAAAAAACAAAACAAAAAAATTTACATGTATCCATTACATTTAATTGAGAAATGTATATATTTATTCATCTGTGTTTACTTTTTAGTAAAAGGCCACGAAAAGTCCAATTCAAGGCACGATAAGAGGTACTTTCTCACCAGAGTCACCTATGTTGATCCTGGTGTTGTTGTCACATGGTGACACAAGATGGCTGCCAATCTCCATGGAGGTCTCTGCCTTCCCCTCCAGAATCTACTGTCTCTTGCAACTCAACTTTGAGCAACCAGGCATAGGGCTTGTCTTTTCTCAGGCCTCCTTTTTTTTTTTAACTTTATTTTGTACATTTAATAATTGAAAACATAAGCAATAAAAAAACTACCGAGGGCTATGGAGGGCATAAAAGCAGCAAAATATTGCACCTGTTCTGGAGGATTTTACAGTCTAGCATGAAATATAGAAATATTACAAAACAAAAGTAGTACATAATAATATAGCTTGAGAAAGAGTCACAACATAGATGCCTAAACAGCAGTTCTTTGGCTATAAATTAGGTTTATTACAGTTTTGTTATTGCATCAGCATTCTAAAAGGATAACAATATACATATAAATGGCACACTCCCATTTAGGTAAGACATACAAAAATAAAAAAGAAACAAAAATATTGGAAGAGAATTTACTTTTCCCTTTTAAAGGAGAGTACTAAGTCAAAACATTTTGAATAAATATGTACAAAGTTTGATTATTTTGGGGGCCATGAAGCCTGTCCTTTGTGTTATAGTGCTAGCCTCTTTGCTGGGATTTCTCTCCTAAAATTAATTCACCCATCCCTTTTTCACCTGACCATAAGGAAGAAATATACAGTATTATGGAGGTATATAACAGGAGAACCTAATCAAGTTTGGGGAATTAGAGAAGGCCTCCCACAGCAAGTGATATTTAGGCTGGGACATGATGGATAAATATATGTTAACTAGACCTAGGGGTTGGGAAGAGGGAAACTTAAAATCCTAGTAGAAATATTAGGTTATGGGTGGCTTCTGTGGGTTGTGAGGCATAAAGGAACTTGGCAACTGTGAACCAGGCAGGAGATGGGGATAAAGACTGAATAAAGAAGAACTTTTTCCACCTTCCAAACTAAAGAAAATGACAGAGAATTGTGGTCCTAGAGAATAAGCATTATGCTTCTTAGTATATAAGTTCCTAAGTTATAAATTTGAGGACAAAATACATCCTTTTCTATATAAAGAAAATAATAGGAGTTTGATATACTGCTTTACCAAGCTGTATATAATTATATTATCAAAATTCATGAGAAGGAAAACAATTACCAGTAGAAAAGAAACAAAACAAAAACTATGGTGACGCTAGTAGATACAGTGGATTGGCACTCAACATCTATTATGCCTTTCTTACCACTTCCACCAATCCTTAAAACCCACTGGGCACAATAAAACAAATACAGAGGGCAGGACTAAATCTCCATTTTCTGCAAACTCCCAACAGACCAACTGCAGAGAACCCACCTAAATACTGTGAAATAGGGAGTACTTATATGGAGACACTGTACTCTCCACACCTTGAACAGAATAGAGCTCCCTAAAGTAGTCTGGTCAGTAGAGAAGGCTGAAGGTGATTGTCTGGTAAAGGTGGAAGGAGAGATAGTCCTTGTCTTGAAAAATATAATCTGAGCCACATGGGGCACATGAAAACCAGAAACTGAGAGATGTGCCCTCAATCAACCAGCAAAAGGAAAATAAAGATTTAGTAAGAATGTGTATAAGATTATAAAATCTAATGGAAGCTGCTCCAATTTACTCACTTGCAACCACTACCCCACCAAAATAAATAAGGAAATAAATAAATATATAAATACATCCCTCACTTGTCCTCCCCTCTCTGAACTTTTTCACCAAATATTTGGAAGTAGTAGAGTGTAGTGGTTAAGGGTACATGCACTGGAGACAGAATGCCTTTGTTCAAATCACTTCTCTGTAATTGTGTGTCCTTGGACAAGACCCTTGTTCTCTCCTTTTCAATTTCCCCATTTGGGTCAGAACAACATGTAAATACTAGGACAACAGAAAATATGTTATCCCAAATATCAAAAACACTTCAGACATCTTTGCATTATTCAAAAAATAGTTATTGAGAATGATGCCCATCGGGCTTTATGTAGCTATGATATTGTAACATATAAAAAATGGTGTTTAAAGAGTTTCCATTAGATTTTACAAATGTAGTGTATGGTAGGGGAAATAAAAACAAATTAGGGCTAAATGAGAACACTGATAATTACCAAAATAAATATTATTCAGCAGTTTTTGCTCTAGCTTAAAAAATATATTTATTTCATAAATGGAATATCTATGTTCAAATTTTGCTGACAGCACAATTTTCCTATCAACTCTCATGCTTTTAGTGAAAATTAAATTCCAGAGAAACCACCACATTGCAGACGTTTTATTTAGGCAACTTATAATTTATAGAAAACTTAGCTCTAAAGATCACAATCTGTAATATACTAAAATATTTTAATCATATTTGACATTCACATATTTAATAATGAAGTTTCTAGATGAAAAAGAAACCGAAGCACATATACTCTGTTCAGCTCTTTGTATTTAACCATGTTGAAATCAAGGCAGCGTGCTCATTGGTAGCTGGAGAATTTCTGCTTTTTCAAAATTATTTCTATTTAAAGCCATTAATGGTTTCCAAAGAACAAAGGTAAAAAATTTCAACGTGGAAATTCTGATTCCTAGCTTCTTTAAAGTAAAATATTCCTTTTATAATAACTCTGAATTTCTACAAGGGATTGCCTTCTATTTGCAGAACACACATGGATACTAATGGCAGATTTGAGCAAACAGGCAATTTAAAAGAAGACACAAAATTGGATGCATGGACTTAGATGTATAAATAATTTTATTCTATCAATCTCAAGGGTCAAATTCCTAAAATTATTCATAAACATAAAGATGTTTTTCCATATAGTAAAAAACTGTTTTTTGTCTTTATGGATAATTTATTCTGCAAGTTTTTGGTAAATTATACATTTTTTTTAAATCTAAGAAGAAAAAAAATAATTTAAAATCAAGGAACTATTTCCAGAAGCTTTTCAAAATAGAACTGATAGGGAAGAGTAGTCACAGTTCTATGCAGAAATTATATAATAAAGACAAACTATAATTTATTGTTTACAAAATGCAATCTAAAGAACTTCTCAAAAATCTAAATAATAGTCTTCCTATTTATGAAGCTTTAGAAAATAAAGTGGAATAACAGATAAATTGAAAGAAAATACAAGTTGTTTAAATTTTTTTTCTTATCAATTTCATTTTTATTATTTCACATAACATTATTGGAAAGCTGATGTAATGGTTTTCCTGGAAATTTACTATTTGACAAACAAGATTCTAAAATATCTGACAAGGAACTTAAAATAAAGTTAATTCTTTAAACTTCAACAATTAATTTTTTGCTCTTTTCATTTTCTCCTATAACTGAATAGTTCTAGAAAAGTAAGTTTGCCATTAATTTGTAAAATAGAGTCAATAAAGAAAGGAACCAAGAGAATTTTCATGAATTCTCTTGTGATAACATTATTGTATATGCATAAATGATTTTTAACAAGGCTAAAGTTGATACTTTCCTATATGGTACAGTATCACCTAAAATTTCTCTAAAGGGTAGATTTTATATTCTAACATTTAAAAATATACATTTTCCATTTCTGTGTACAGAGACATTAGAATAAAACTTTTATCTTTAACTTAACTGAATGACCCCTTTAAAAAAAACAGCATTTAGGAACTATTGAAGGGAAGAAACAACTTCATACTTGATTATTCCCAGCTCTCTTTTGCCTCATATTGTGCTATTTTGATTTTGTACATTAGATTTTACAATACTTTGAGAAAATATATAACTTCTAAAATGACTATTCTGTGACCACAGCTTTTAAGTCCTCATTGAACATTCTTTACCTAAGCTGAGGATCCTGCTTTTGTCCCTTGTCCCTTCACTGAGTTTTTGAGGCCAGCGAATGACCTTGCCCTATCCTGTAGACTTCACCTCAATGCTCTATCTTAATTTATGCCATTTTTGATGATATTGAATCTGAATTTCCTCTGAAATCTGAATTTTCTCTGAAAACTAAGTCAGACTACTTTCTCCAATTGCTTCCTATTTTTCCTCAAATTATTAAGTATCAACTACACGAAGGGAGCTATTCTAAGTTCCTTAGGTATATTTAATTCCTTAGGTTAAGTAAGTCCCATTGCTATTAAGGGACAGAGCTATAATTTCAAAGTCTGTATTTTCATAGGGCATTGACAATTTAATTATCTGCCAAAACCTCACTCATCATTTCTGAAATATACTTGTCTCAACTTGAACCAGCTCCCCTTTGCAAATTCCTAATTTGTGCCAATGCCAGAATCATCAAAACTCAGACCTCTTCCTTCCGTCTGCTGCTTCATTTGAAAAATGTTCCTCTGAAAGCTCTCCATTGCCATCAGATCAAAATCCAAAGTGTCTAGCCTAAATAAAAGACTGATCCATCCCACCTAAGTCTATGTGAACCCAGACCTTTTGCAGTCCAATCTCTTCATCACTCAAGAATAGTTCATAAACATTCACTTATGTATCCTCTGCTAAAGCTGTTTCTTTCACCCAAATTACATTCTTACCTATCTTTGGGAGCCTAATCCAAACCTCATGGCTAAGGGCCATATTGATCTTTTTCTTCTTTGACTACCTGTAAGTTTTCCTTCTTCCCATGAGTAACAAAAATCTTAATCTTCTCATTTGTGGGGTATAAACTAAATATAGTTCTTATTTATATTCCATGGTTCTGACTTCAAGGTCAAGAACATAATAAATGGAATAAATATCTGTTTGCCATTAGTCTTTCATGTAATACCTAGAGACACTTCTTGAAAAATGTTTTAAAACAAGTACTTTTGTTTATAAAATCATCAAATTCCCAGTATACTATATTACCCTGAGAGGCCATGCATATACCAGTTATTATATATTTGCTAACTATTATATACAAATGTCATATCTTTTGCAAAATATTAGACTAAGAAAAAGGGAAGAATATCAATTTGCGTGGCTAAGTGATTTATAGGCTAAAAGAACAAGTCACATCATATACTTCTGGCATTTCTCACACAGGGTAACAGAGAATATAAAAATATTAATTTCTAAAATTCAAATAGAAAATTAACTGTTTTTCACTGGTATATGAGCAAATATGTTCATTTAGCATTTTTAACTGGAAGCACCCCAATGTTATCAATATACTACACGAAAACAAAAGAAGTCATAAATTAAAATAGATTTAGTTGAAACAGTAAAAACTTGCAGTATTAAAATACACTATTGGTACTTCTTATATATTGTACGTTGCACAACTTGTAATCTAAAAAATATATTAAACATCTGAGAAGGTGTGTGCTCAGTACTTATCAACTAATCAATTCAACATAGAAGTTCTGCTAAATATGACATTGGCTATTGCTGTAATATTGTTTCTTGCCCTAAATAAGGTTACATGAAGTTCAAGGAGCCACCTAAATGTCTGTGCCAACAGTCAAGGGCTACCTTTCTTTTTTGAATTGATATTAGTCAAGTTGAAATCTGATTTTTATCACTGTTGTTGACATTTTGCAAATGAACTTCAGCTGACAATCTAGAGTTAAGAATTCTCAAATCTTCTTTTCCTTTGTAAAGAAAATCCCTATGGCAAAAGAAAGCAAGAATTAATAGTAGTTAATCCCTCCTAGTGTTTGTGTGTGCATGGGGAATCAGTGTAAAAGATGGTTACTGCTGTGTAAACTTTCATTACTCCAGCTGCTAACCAGATGTTCAAAACAAGCAAATTGCTCTGGAATGGTTTTCTAAATTCGTCTTCTTATTCTGTTAAATTATGCTAGAATATTTTTAATCATGTACCTGAGTTCTACATAATTACATGATATAAGAATTCTGGAATAATTTGGACATAATTTAACGTTTGAAATGATGAAGTATAAAAATAATTGTACTGGGTTTGACAGGATATATGATATATTTGTGTTGCAACAAAAAAGGTAATTTGTACAAAATACACTAAAAATCAATTTTAAAAACACAGACAAAAAAGTCTATTTATGGAGGAATATTCTTTCCTAGCACATATAAATGTGAAAGAAATTCAAGAAAAGAGAGAAAATGGAACTAAATCTTAAATCTTCTGGTGTCCATAAACATTTCGGACATTTTAAAGTTTCTTTTCTCATTTGTTGTATTATGACCGACATTGACTTACATAAGATCTCTGAATCGTCCTTCTTAGGATAAATGGAGTAGCTGTTCCTTTTTTGAAGAAAAATAGTTTTCTTTTGATTACTTCCTCTCAGGAAACCCATACATACCCAAAACTCTGAATCACTATCATTTGAAAAGAAAAGTTTGCATCAGCTTGATTTTCATTAATTAAGTACTATCACAGTTACGAAAATTCCACAAAGTATGATCTTAGTCAGAATGGTCAGGATTTATTCTTTTTCCTAATAGAATAGTATTCATTTTCAGTGTCCAGGCAAAAAAAGTTGAGGATTATAAAATAACTTATTAAAATTATTTCTATGGGCAAAAATTAATTAAAGTATTCCCTAAGCTAGTGAATGAACTTTTCACCTCTGTTTCTTTTTATACATATCCTGTATTTCTAGTATTAGAGATGCTTAATATAACCATAAACTATTTTTGTCTAATATATATGACATTTTACCAACTTAAAATCATTAACTTGTACAGGAGAAGATAATTGTAAATCTGGTTTTATTTTGATCTTCAATGATCATGATTACAGAAAAGATTAAGCACCTCATTTTGTTAATGTGGTGCTAAGTAAAGTTCAAGGTAATTAAACTCAAAGTCTTTACCATCTATGCCCTTGTAACCTTATAACCCAAGACATACTTCTATAAAACAAAGTATTAAAAGCAGACTACACTGATATCTAAATAAATATTTACATTAATAGCAAATGTAAAAATTAAGAAATTAATATTAAGTAGCAAAATGTATTTCACAAGCATTGCATGTCTCAGAGAAGATCAAAATCAATACCCCTATTCAATTATTGGGAGAAGGTTATCTGGGGAGGTGAAACTGAAGAGTTGTTTGAATAATGGATGTGGTTAAAGAAGAAAGCTCCTTTATTAGTGCAGATAGATTTCAGGCTACTGCTTAAGAAAGGCTAAGAGTTGGAAGTAGCATTATCAGATCAGAGGCTGCTAAGCAGATATGAGGACACATGCTTTGGTGAGTTAAAAAAGAACTTTTTCCTATTTTGAAACATCCTATAGCTACTACAGAGATTACATGAGGAAGTACCTTTTTTATTATTTTAAAATATTAGACATTTACCTATACAAAATAGCATTATACTGTAAGGGATATGAGCATGGACTCTAATTCTGTTCTGCCCCTTCTTAATGTGATATTGGGCAATTCACTTAACCTCTCTTTGCCTCAGTTTACTCATCTGGAAAAGGGAATAATAATACTAGATATCGCCTAAGGTTCTTATGAAGATTTTAAAAGAGTTAATACAGGTAACACACTTAAAACTGCACCTGCCACATAGTAAGGAATTCATTAGTATTTGTGATGATAAAATAAACAAATAAATAAACAAGCATACAAACAAATAAATTAAAAGGATAAGTCTAGTGGTCCATTTTGTTCTTTTGGGATTCTCTTCAAAATATCTGCTATAGACAGTAAATTTCTATTAATGGATTACTAAATTAGTCATTCCCCACAGAATCCAGATTAACAGAATTCTGGAGTAATAACATTAGGAGGTAATGTATAATGGTCTGTATCCATCATTGCAATGTCTTGCAGGACAATTCCAATGTCCAAAAAATGCCCCTATGCTACACCTATTCTTCCCTCTCTCTCCGCTCAGAACCAAAACTGAGTGTTTTTTAAAGAGCACTTGCTAAGTACTAGGTTTGCCAAAACTCTTCACAAGTTTACTAAGAATTTAAAATAGAAAGTAACAGACAGGTGTTTTGTTTATCTACTCAATTTCCTGAGTAATCCCATCAGAACAATTGTATGACTGACTACATTTGTCCTCTGAAATATTCCCACCTATGAACTGTAGAGAACAAATTCCAATCTGTAATATTTTGAGGACTGTTACAAAATGATCCAAGAAATTATGAAGCTCTAGCTACAATTTTCCATATTTTAGTCTGTTTCAAAATTTACGCTTATGCAAATTTTACCTAATTTTTATCCCTTAAAGATTAACACATTTAATTTTTAATTACTTAATATGATCCAGAGACCCTTGCTTATTTATATGCTTTAACTCCTAGAGAAAATATATATTCCATAAAATTACAATTTCTCCCAGGCAGTTTTATGCTTGGGACAAGTGTTTGGTAAGTATTCATCTGTACTCATTTTACTTTATGGCTAACTCTTGACTTTCCCAAGAGGCAAAGGGAAGAAAAGCATGTGTTTATTTCAAGGTGCTTGTTGAATGACGTAAGAGCGGAAGTTGATTATGAAATGGTTCATTATATTTCTGATCTTCACCTACAGATGAGGAAAGCTGGAGCTGAATAAAATTGAAGTCATTATACTTGAATTTACTCTGAGCAGCCTAAAACTTAGTTTTTGATTACTTAAAAAACTTGAATTAGAATTATTTGCACATAATCTTAGTGCTGTTTTTTGGTTAGACTAGCTTTAAAAAACAGCATAGAGATATTCTTTATGTTAGAGATGTGGATAATGAGGTTCATACATATGAAGCAAATTTCAAGATGGCAAAGCAGGTGAATAACGGGACAGAGAATCAAACTCTGAAACGTATGAATATAGAGCCCAAACTCTTAATGCTTTCATTGATATACAAAAGAAAAAAGAAAAATCAAGAAATAAGTGTGTGTTGCCCAGGGACAGGTCAGAGTATTAACCAAAAACTTAGAGCCCAGGAATCCATCTAATAGATTATGATATTTATCATCACGGAACATGGCCATTATTTCACATACATACACGCCAATGAACTACACTAATAAAAATCAATTTTATAAATTTATGTTGGCAATAATAATAATAATAACATTTGTGGATACCACTTTCCATTTTCTAAATGGCTTTCATGCATATTAGAGTTTTATTCTCCTTACAATCCTGTGAATTACATATGACTACTCATTTTTTGTAACTGAGCAGTCTGCAAGCTTTCCCTGAGCACTTGCCTGAAATTATTTGAGCCATAATGACAAAATCTCATCCAGAAGCCAGTTCAGTCTTCTAATCCAAGTGTTCTTCCTAGTACAAAGAACTATACAGAGTTAAAAATCTAAAATAGCATAGCTAATTCTCTTGTTTATAATGTCCAAAAATATGAGTTATAGAAAATTGAAAACAAGAAGGTATGATCTTTTGAAAAATAGAATATGGATTTATATTTTATTGCTCTTTTCTTACATTAAGCTTAAGAACAAATGTTAAAAAGGAAGCAGCAAGCAAGATATTATTCAAAGGAAACTGCTCAGAGAGAAGAAGGGATTATAACTTGCTTCATGTAAACATGAATACCAGTCCTTAAAAAGAAATCGGAATACAGATTTTAACTTGACTTAGCCAATAAAATGTGTAAACTTATTGAGAAAGGACTAGACCAAAAGGGACGTAAATATTTTCAAGAAAATACCCAGAAGATGAAGTGGCTTAGACAGCCAAACTACAATAGCTGCTGATCTAGGTTCAGAGTAGACTTGGTCTTCAGGGCAATTGCCCTTTGCCAAACAAACTGTGAATATCACCAACTAGTCAGTTGTAAAAGGAAAAATCATGATGTTGTAAAGAGAGTAGTTCTTTTTTTGAAATGAGGAGTAATGGAGAACAGATATGGCAGCTTAACCCAGACTGTTTCTCTCATGAACATGAGTATTTAGAGGGAATGAAAAATATAAAATGTAGTACATTTCTGTAGACTGAACAATAGGAGGCATTCTAATTTCTCTGAGGTAAATTAAATAAACTGATTACTTTTTATTATCAATCAAAACTGTATTTGATTTATTAAGAAAATTCTAATGCAGTAAAGGATTCCAAAGTCATCCAATTAATGAAAGTTAGCATTTACTGAACCTGCACTATAGTCCAGGTACTAAGTACTTTACATGAATTACCTCATTCAATCTTCTAGTTACCTCACAAAAATCATTATCTCTTCACAGATAAAGAAACTGAGGTTCTAAGGTTTAGAGAGGTGTGTGACTTTCCCAAGGCTACGGAGCTAGAAGTAAAGAAATCAGAATCTGAACCCAGGAAGTTTGACTCTTAACCTCTATGATATGTTGTCATTTGCAGCAATTTACGTTTTAGATTAAAATTATCTTCTATAATGAACTACCTAAAATCTAGAACTGAATTTATAGCTGTGAAATCTGACCAATAACAAAGATCCAAAGGAAGAAAATAATAGATAATTAAAGAGAATTTAAAAGAATGTTAGTCATAACATGATATATATATATATATATATATATATCTTTTTTCAGAAATGTAAAATTGTTCTCTTTTGAAACTGAAATTTGTTTCCAACTTTTAGAAAATTATTTGGAAAATGACTAACTCTTAAATCCTATGTAAAACTTTAATTTCTGATATCCAAGGTCCACAGAATACTGTTTTAAATGTATTAGTTACAAAGATTCCAAGTGAATTTTCAAACAAAACAACTTGAAGTTTAAATTCTCTATTGCAAAGGTACTTTTACTCTTTGCCATTTCTACAGCCTTCTCATAAGTCACTCCAGCTAAATTTATATTTAGAAAATGTTTAGCTAGTAAATGTAGTTTGACAGGGATATCTTCTCAAACAATTGAAAAATATTATATGCAAATTAAATATGCATATAATACCTATGAACATTTAATGGTACATATTTATCTATAAGTGTATATGTGTGTGTGTCTTCTATATCAGATAAAAACATACGGGAAACTAACTGGCAATTCACCCCATCCCTACAGTTTGTTTTTCTATTTTATTTTAATTTCTCACTTATTCAATGGTCTAAATACTGCCCAGTGAAGCAAAGCTTGCCAGTGTACCACAAACACTGTGAAGAAGTATTCACTTCCCACTAAGTCACAGAAGCAGGCTTCAAATTTGCAGCAACCTACTCAACCTCCCACCTCTCATGGGAGGTGAGAATACCTCTCAATATGACAAAAGCCCACCTACTCAAAGAGGAGGTTAATGATTGCTACATAATTAACCTCACAAGAAAATTGTTAAGATTAATGAAGCACTGCTTACTAAGTGATTACAAGCTCCCCCATGAATTACCATAAAAATAGTTGTTTACAAAAAAACCCATGTATATTAATAATAGATTCTGCTTAAACTATTGTAATGTGTACTCTATAGACCAACATGTCAAAAGTTAATCATCACCTATATATTTGAAAAAAATAGTAGTAAATAAGGAAGGAAGAAGGAAAGAAGGGAGGGCAGGAAGGAAAGAAGAAAGGAAGAAAAAGGGAGAGAGGAAGGAAATAAGGAATGAACAAAAAAAGCAAGAATAAGGAAAGTGGGAAGGAAGGAACTTCAAGGTAGCTCAGCATGAACTACCATGCTAAAATCAATGTTTACACTTAGTTCTGTGATATCATGCCTCAGTAAAAGATCATAATACCCTCTCTAATCTGGGTACATTTGGAAAATATAGAAAAATCCAGTAACATTTTGAATAAATTCTAATGGTCTCTTTAATAGAAGTATAGAATTAATGCAGTTATTTTTAATATTAATTATTAATTTTAATTAGGCAAAAGCAATAGCATATTGATTTAAAAAATACCTAAAAAGAGTTCTCAAGTGTTGCTAGCAATAAAGTCAAATATACACCGAGTACACTGTGGTATATATGAATTCCTTCCACCAAAATATCACATTAAGGTTATCACCTTATCACCGTTTAACTACAGAACTCAATCCCTAGTTTGCCTGATCATCTCTTAGCACCATCACCACAACTACTCCACTATCCTCCCTAAGTGGACATCATATCAGCCACAATAGATTAGGTTAGGCTGCAGCAACAAATACAATCCAAAAATTCCCAGTGCCTCAAAACAGTAAAAGTTATTCACTGCTTCCGCCACATGATCATCAGAGGTTGGCAGGGGGTGGGGCAAGGGACTCTTCATAACCTAGTCATTCATGGACTCAGGCTGAACGATGAGCCTTTTCTCTTCAGATGCAGGTTTTGGTACCAGAGGTAAAGAGACCTACAGAATCTTACTCCAGCAATGAAATGCTCCAGCTTAGAAGTGACGAATGTCACTTTTGCTCACAACTCATTGGCCACAGCTAGTCACATGACGCCATCCAACCATAAGCCAGGAACACAAATCCTACATGTGCCCAAATGATAATGAGTTGGAATTGGTGAATAGCATTTATGACAGCTACTTATGGACTCATATCTTACGAGATGCCAATGCTAATAAGCCTTATTTTTGGTTGTAGTTTTAATAAGCTGTCTTCAGTCGTGGATGTCCATTATGAGTGAACAAAGAAACTCAAAATCATCATTGCCCTCAAAATTTTAATTACTTCCAAGAAAGTAGAGTTTGCAAATGTACTTATTGGAGATTAACAAAACAGTAAAGGAGAAAGTCAGAATAAATACCACCCAAAGGAGTGAACCACATTTATGGCTTCTGAATATTTGGATCTGAAACAGATTTAAAATGATTCCAAACTAAGATTCACGTCTATCTAGGTAAATAGGTATATGAGCAAGGGGAACGATTGGCAAAAACTAATTTCAGGAGGGCTTTTTGTTTGGGAACCCAGGGTGGAAGAGTTTTAGAATCCAGGTGACTACAGGGAGAAATGGATAATTGTGGAGCTCACCATCAAGTTCCACAGGGAACCTCAGGGTAAGATAGCTCCAAATAAGAATCTCTAGAAATTGTTCAAATGACATGTACTTGAGTTCAGTCATGAGGAAGCCTCTTAACTGACAAGTATGACACAGAGTACAGAAGGGGGGGGTCTCTTACCTCTTGCCTAAATACAAAATGGCTTCATTCCACTAAGATCTCTGCAAAGCAAAAACAGAGACACTGATGCCTGGCAGGAGACAGCAAATGCCCACTAGAAGGGTTGAGATATGACAGAGAATGTGACAGAGAACACTTATGAGTCACCTTCCCGAAGAGGCCAAAGATGCCTGAGGGGCAAAATACAGAAGGCTAAAGGTTTGCATGAGGGTGTGGGAGTTAGTCGGTCAAACTTATTATTTTACTGGGTGTGGAGGAGCAGAAAAATTAACAACAATCTATGGGCCATAGAATCGTAGACAAATTATTGATTCTGTTCTGAGCAAAATGCAATTAAAAAACAAAATAGTTTTTACATATCCTTGGTGAACATGACATTCAAAATATTAGTTCCTGAGAGGAAGAAAAGGTTCTAACATTAATTTCTCATATGTGGCTTCATACAGAGGCTCTAAGATTTTTAGTTTTTGCAGTGGTTTTTCAAGCAGAATTGCCTCTGGGACCAACACAGGAGAAAATGAGAGACTGATTAGGCAGGGCTTTAGGCCTCATGCCCTTTTCCACCAAAGGAGTGTTCTTTTTTAAAAAATCTCGTTTATATATTGGTTTATATTTAGAAATAAATGTTACACTGGTAAGAAAAAAGTTGTATTAATTCACACTCCACCTGCTATGGGTTAAAACATGTCCTCTAAAAATGAAATGTTCAACTCCTAAACCCCTGTACCTATGAGTCTGACCTTATTTGAAAATAGGATCTTTGCAGATGTAATCAAGATGTGGTCAGGCTGGATTAGAGTGAGCCCTAAATCAAACATGATTAGTGGCCTTATAAGAGATGGAGACACACAGGAAAAAGAAGCCCATGTGAAAACGAGGCAGAGATTGGAATTATGCTGCTGCAAGCTCAGGAACACCTGGGGCCACCAGAAGCTGGAAGAGACAGGAAAATCTTTCTTAGAAACTTCAGAGGGAGCACTGCCTTGCTAACATTTGATTTTGGACTTTGAGCTTCTAAAATTGTGACAGAATAAATTTCTGTTTTTTTTCAGCTAAACAATTTGTGGTAAATCGTGATAGCAGCCCTAGGAAACTCATACCTATTTCTTTCTCTTTAATCAGGTCTTACTATTTAGTAGATCAACATATATCTTGCTTCCAAATTTCCATTGCTCTTTTCCTGTGGTTTCTGTGGTCTCAGAATAGAGGCAAGAGGCAACCACACTTAAAATTTATTATGCCTAGATCTCATTTATGTCCTTTGTAAGCCACTCAATGCCTAAATATTGCCATCAGAAAATTCCAGGGAAACTACCAAACAGAAGCCATACGTTTTTAAGAGAATAGATTTAAAATATATTACAAATGAAGGTGTTAAAACGTTCTGTTGTACAAATAGAACAATCGTGTCCCACAGCTACCTACTTCATCATATTTAAAAGTAAAGGCAATTTTGTAAAATAAAAAGTCCACTGTAATTGGTTAATTCATTTGGCACCACTTACAACACATAGAGTTTGCCCTATAAATTACAAAAACCAAAGCAAGTCAAAGAGAGCTGGCCACAGGTTGATCTATCTCTAAAAGAAATTGACCTCTCTGGGAAGCCAAAATAAACTGAAATTTCTCCATCTACAGGGCAGAAGCAGGCATTTGAAAGTTTCTGAGATGTATATGGAAAGATTATATAGGGTAAAAAGATTTTGTCTTCCCAAGGTACCTTCTTTCCACATTATAATTATTATGGGTAGCAAACATAAGAAGAAATATAGCATCTAGAATATTGCTATGTATTGCTTACTTAGAAAAATCCTAAAGCAAGCTATTTCAGCATAAGTTCAGAAAATTTTTTTTAAAATTAGCCTTTTTGCTTTTGGCAGTTACATCTCCTTCACCTCTAAGACTTCTTTCTTGATATAAAGGGTAACAAATAGAAAAGCATGGAGAAAAAGTGAAAAAATGAAAAATAAAAAAAACATAATTTTCCTTACAAAACTATAAAGGAAAAAGTAGCTACTATGATTCCTTTTTAGGCATGAGAGAAAGAATGAAAGAAAAATATTTTGTGCATGTAAGTTTTGCTTTGTTTGCTTTGAGAAAGATACTGAGATCAACAGAAAAAAGGAATTCTGATTAACAACTGAAATTCTATTTTCATTTTATTTTTCTAGTAGTTTAATGATATAAAATTTAAACTAAATCTTTGTCAGTAATGGTTATATTTTATATTAAAGCCTTGAAGTAAATTAAATAATTTATTTATTTATTTAATTTATTTGGAGGTACCGGGGATTGAACCCAGGACCTCATACATGGGAAGAAGGCACTCAACCACTTGAGTTACATCTACTCTGTCGCTTTGTTCCCGGGCCTGGGGGTGATCAGCCCTACCGCAGCCCGGGAGGCGACACAGCCTGGGTACGGGCCGTCCGGCGTGCACTCCGGAACAGCCACGGAGGGGGGTGAAGAAGTTGTCAGGAAGGCCGACCACGGCCCTCTGGTCTTCACGGGGCTAAGGGAGAAGTTATCGCAGGGTCACCTGGTGTTGCCCTGTGGTCTCCCGGACCGTCAAAAGGAAGGACATGAGACTCTTGTTGCTGGAGAAGTAAGACCTTTATTCAGGGGAACAGCGTACTTTTATAGGCAGATGTGGCGGGGGTGAACGTGTTGTCTCCTGATAGGGCTAGGCTGTCGCTGGGCGTGGGGGGAAGATTTGGGAGGTTAGGGGGGAGGCTAGAGGAGAAGGCCAACATGTCCAAATAAGGTTATGGCTGTGAGGGGGTGCTGTGATAGGCTGCGGTGAATAGAGAAGTTGGGTTGGGGAAGAGAGAAGTTGGTTACGGGAAGCGGGTGGGGCGTAGTGCCCCACAGACACCTGTGGCAAGGTTTGACTTGGGTAAACATTACCTCATACTCCCCTATTTTATTTTTTCTAATTATCAAGTCACAAAAATTACTTTGAATGCCCTTGGCCCATTCAAATGATCCAGGGTCACATCAAAAAGTCATATTTATATGTATATTAATGTATATTATTTTATTAAAAACAAAGTAGACAATGAATGAAATAACAAATATGAAAGAACACTTGGAGGACCTAAACACAATAGACTTATTGATGAACACATAAATAATTATTATTTAAGACTCATAGCACATTAAATGGGATGATCAAAATTTAAAACATTGATTTCAAATCCATCTCATACATAATCTCTCCAACTATACACCCCTTTATTAGTCAGGGTCCCAGTAAGAAACACACACTGTTCTCAAATAAGGTAATTTAAGAAGAGATGAGCACCTGGGAAGTTATTGGAGAAACCAGACAATAGATTTCCCAGGGCTAGAAACAAAGGTAGCAATTACTACCTATGGGCTTAATGGAGAGAAAGGAGAGAGTGGTTACCAGAACCTCAAATGGGGAGCTGAATGGAGAGGCCCACCTAACCAAAGTGGTGACCTTTAGTAGACACGGTAGCCAACCCAAAGGGGTGCATCAGGACAATAGAAACCCTGACCTCACTTCTCCTGTCTTCCAATTCCTTTCAGGGTCCCACATTTGCTCATAAGAAGTCAGATGACAAGGATGTCTCCTAGGCAGGGTGGAGGAGGGTAGAGAGTAGATCTGTAGGGAAGAACAAAAGATATCCCACCCAACTACTTAAAATTTATATATATATGTATATGTATTTAGATGCCCTATACATGTTGTAATACTAAACTTTAGTTAAAGTTATATTGTTTGGGAGGTTAGAGTTTCAGGTATTTTTTTAACTTTTTTTTTTTTCATTTCACCTAATACCTACTATAGCACAAATGTCATTTTTACATTGAATTAATATTTGCAGATCACACAAAAGATAAAGATGAAGCAACATCTTCACTGAACCCCTCAAGAGTATTTCTCAATATATCATAACTAAAAAAATAAGACATTATTTCTCCAAAAACAGATTCCCAAACAAATAGTAATCAAATGGAAATCCAAGATAGATCCTGCTAAACCATCCTAGTAAATCTAGATCTTAATAAATCTACACAGACTTTGAGCTTGAAACACATTGCTCTTTAGAGGTAATGAGATTAACTGAAAAGCCGTAGTTTTTTTTTTTTTTTTTTTTTTTGAGACCCACACCACTTTTTTTAGTAACATGTGCAAAATAGAACAAAAAATGTAATGAACAAAAGTCTTAGTTTATAGTTATTAGTCTGCATTAAATAGTATTACAAAATATCGTCTTCAGTCTGATTATTGTCTTGGCTAGATACCAGGTATTTTATTTTAATGGTTAGCTTTATCAAACAGTCCTAAATGCTTGCATTATATACTACTGAATGTAAATTCCAATAAGATTTATGTTCTTTTGAAATAATGATCCTATCATATGTACATAGATTGGGATTCCATTAATCAGGTAAGGTTTGGACTAGATAATGACCAAAGTCCCTTATAAATCTGAGAATTTGCGATTCAGATTCAATTGCTCTAGAAACAGAGGGAATCAGAAAACCCATATGTGGCAGTTTGATGTAATTATGAATTCCAAAAATATAATTGAATCATGCTTGTAAACTGATCTGTTAATCTGGGCATGATTAGGTTAGGATTAGGGCATTGAGCCCCACCCCTTGGTGGGTGGGGAATCGAATATAAAAGGCAAGGCAAAGGACAGTTGAAGCGGTCTTTTGAGAAGCAGTTTTGATGTTGGAAAGAAGGCCCCAGGAGAAGAGAAGCAAGCCATTTGCCTGATCGTCTACAGGTGACCTTGTGGAGGAAACAGGAGCTAAGCCCGGAGAGAAACGCAGCCCCGGGAAGAGAGGAACCCCAGAAGCCTGAACCCTGGCAAATGTCGGCTGCTGTCTTGCTCTAACACGTGGCAATGGACTGTGGTGAGAGAAGAAACTTAACGCTTTATGACCTGGTATCTGTGGACTTCTACCCCAAATAAATACCCTTTATAAAGACCAACCCATTTTTGGTATTTTACATTAGCACCCCTTTGGCTGACTAATACACCATAGCTCTGAAATATTCTAATTTTTCATTTGAACCTATTGTATTAAAATTTTTAGAGAAAGGAAAATCGTGGTCTTTAGGTATTCTATGTGTTAACTGGAGCCAAAAATATGTGCATCATATAGTTACTCCCCAAATTAAACAATGTAATATATGCAAAAGAGCTGTAAAAACTGGAATGCACTTCCTAAATGCTAGGTCATTATATTCTGTTAATGGTTATTTAAATAACACTTTTCTTCTTTACCTCAGGAGTCATATGTAGATGATAGCATCTCTCTAAAATGTGTTTTATGGGAGTGTAGAAATTAACTTAAAAGATTGCAAAATTTTTTTAAAAAAATCAGCCTGAAAGAGAGGAACACCAATAGAAATGTCATGAAATTAATGCTGCGTACTACACACATAAGTCACTGAGAAGAGCAGATTTTTCTGTGACCTTAACATACTTATTGCTAAAGAATAATTTCATTGTGGTCATCTTATCTGGTTGACTCCACAATTTTCCTAATGCTTTTTATAATGTCTGAGTACATTTAAGTTCCATTTTAAATATTTTAATCAGTTTCCATTTCCATCAGTGTTCTAAAGTATTTTCCATGTATATATTTGTTCTGTTTTCCCAAACAACCCTCAGTCTCCAAGAAAATTGGTTGTCTAGAAAAAATGATTTGAGAATATAATATCCAGGATTAGGTTAGCAGGGAAGTTATTTCATTTAACATAGTAGTATTCAAACTGTAACCATTTTACCTCCATCGTTTATAAATTTCAAGCATAATGTATGGGTGATAGGGATTTGGGACTGGGAAGAACGTACACAAAGCAAACCTTTCAGAATATAAGACTCTTATTCACTCAATTTTGAGATAAACAGCTGCATATGCTGTTTGCTATGCATTTGCTATGCATTTGTTACTTAATACTCTTTCTGTGCAAAATAGAAATATATTACTTAATAACCTTTAACAGCTATGTTACTAAGTCATTTTCTGCAAGTGAGCAAAATTCCTATATTTTACTGGAAAGATAATCAAATACAGATGTAGCATTTTATGGAGTCTTATGGATGGCATTTTATAACTTTAAGAAAACAGAGTCGTCAAATGAGTATTAACAAGAGTGTTCTGTTTTCTTTTCCATATCTGAATACTTACGCCTTAGCAGGAAACTTGGGGCTCATTGTTCTGTAATAACTGATCACAATTCAGTGAAAAAAAAATTCCAACAAAGTCATAAATTTTCCAAATAGTTCAGTATGGACTGTTTTTCAAATCAAAGTAATTCTTTTTCAAAATAGGTCTCACAATTGAGGTTTCATCTTTCATAATGCAACAAAGATTTAAAAATTTGGAAACTGTTTAACTTAAATGGCTTTGCAGTCTATCAGCAATGATATTCAAAGGACAGCTTCCCAAGCCTGAGATGACTCACACAGTACCAGCTTGATGTATTTTGATACATTAGTCATGCCTTCATCAACACAAAGGTACTAAGATGCCACCTTTTCTTTATCTAATACAAAATAGACATGCATGCAAAATGCTTATGATCCTTTAAGTGCCCTAAATTTCTAGGCAAGTTCAAATAAATAACAATCTACATCATTACTGATTATCAGTTCTCTCTGGTTTATTGTCAAAAGATAAGGATAAAAAAGATTTCAAAAACTAGATTTGAAAAGAATCTTTTACATTGAGTTAAAATAATAAAATGTTAAAACCTGGTGGAGTCAACTGGATACACTAAATACCCGTAAGATTTTACATATAGGAAATGAGAGAAATATGTAGGACAATCTTAACTGTTGCAACTGGAAAGAATACACTTAAATAAATTCTTGCTTCATACACCCAAAATATTAGGAAACACGCTCTAGTGATAATTCATTTCACCTATAATGGATAGTTTTGTGAGTATTTCATTATTAAAGTAATGGATCTACAGATTCTCAGTATTGAGGAGCTACTATATCTTAACTCCAAACAGCTCCAACAGAAACAGCACTGTTTTGTTCAAATTTTGCTTTGGTTATTTAGATTTTTAATCATATACACATAAAAAAAAATAATAAAAACCTTTCTTGAAATTTCTAACCCAAATTCCCATCCCTGACTCCCAGGTTTACATTCATTAAGAAAAGCCTTCCACACACAAACTGTCACCACCAGACCAAGAACTCAGCAGGCTGTTAATCATTAAATAAATAAATAACTGTATAAAAAGAAATTCTCCAGAGAAAGAATGCCTTTAACCAATGGTATTACCCCCATTCTTCCCACAACACACACACACACACACACACACATTTCAACAATTAAAGCAAGGTTGTACGAGGTTCTCAAACCTGTGCAGGCCCACCAAACTCGATGTAGCATCACATGATTACTAAAGTCATTTCTACTCTTTGCTATCTGCCCCTCCCCCAGCAAAAAAAGGAAAACGAAACAAAACTGAGTGTAGTGCTGATATACAGAAGAATTTTCAAAAGACAATGAAACAAACTAAAACAAAAAACTATAAAGCACTACACAAGTTCAACTTATTATTTTTAATGTTAACCTTTTCCCATGTCTGGATTATTTGGTCATACACAAATTATAGAAGACAAGAAAAACAATGTTCCAACATTTTATAAGAAACCATTCCAAGAATATAAAAATGGCTAAAATATAATGCAAGTTTTAATTAGGAGTTGCTTTTATCTATCAAAAGCCTAGAGGGTTGTTGTGGAAAAAGGAAGGGCACTGACCTTTACTGAGGTCCTAATCTGTCATGAGAAAGTGTGTGATCTGCTTTAATACGACGCTCCACTATAGCAGGTGTTATTCCCATTTTGTTAATAAGCCAAGTTCAGTAACTTGCCAAAGGCACTACTAGGTGAACTTTATGGACCCAAGCCTACCTGACACCAAAGCACACCTGCCATTTCAATGAAATGGCACACCTAGAAATATGGAATACCTCTCATTTCTTACTAGTTATTTGAACTGGGAAGAACATTCCACAGGCACTGACAGGAACTAAAATAAAAATACTCCAAACTATTCATTTTATTATGGTTTATTTTTCATACATGATGTCATTTTTTATTTTCCATCCTGAGTAATGAAGCATACTACCATAATCTGAAAACAGGACAGTAGTAATACAGAGTAACACAGTTATGATGTGGAAGAGTATTAAAACTCAGCTCTATCTGCTTCATGATCTTAAAACCCAGTACATTATATTTGGAATACAGTAAAAGAATATTTTTAATGAATATTTACTTCTGATCCAAGGCCCAAATGGCTTTTATAGATAATATACAACAGAATGACCCTGAAGAAAACTATGTTTTATAAAAGCAGCTATCTACAAAAGATTTTTCAGGTTAACAGTAAATTGCTTCAATTAGGAAATGAAGTATATAAAGGTACGCATGAAGCTGGTTTCTAAGCAAAATTGAATGAGATTCACTGGTGTAGGGTGTCAGTGGTGGGGAGATGTGTGGGGAAGGGTGCACCTGGGGCATGCCTCTATGGAATATGAATGTGTTCATGGGGGCATAGAGTTATTTCAGTCAGTGGAGACCCTCACAATACCCAACAAAATATTAAATCCCCATCCTTGGGAGTCCTGTACATTCTCTAATAGAGCGACAAGAATCTCTAGAGTACATAGGCAGTGCCTAATAAAAGAAAACAGACCAATATGCCAAGCCCTCTTATAGTAATATGTGTACTTATGAACCTTATTCTTATAAAATAGAAACTTAGCCTAATAATATCTATTACCTAAGAACTACCTTCTGAAAACTTCCTTGTTACTCAAGTGTGGCCTCTCTCTGAGCCAAACTCAGCAAATAAATTCACTACCTTCCCCCTGACATGGGACATGACTCCCAGGGATGAGCCTCCTTGGCACGAAGGGATTATTTCCAAGCACTAACTAGCAATGCATTTGGAAAAAGATATTGACCAAAAGGGAGAAAAATTAAATACAAAAGAGTCTTTGTAGCTAAAAGATTTCAAAGTGAGTCAGGAGGTCTTTTCAAAAGTGATGCTTATGCACTTCTCAGGCAGATCTCACAAACTGCCATAGTAAACAAAGCCTCAAACAGAGGTACTCTCGAGGGCTCTAGAGACATCTGAACATTACAGGCAAGGCACACAACCCCATGAAATCAGCACCCCATTGATAGGCCTTACCTTGGAATATATGATAAACTATTTCCCCAATGTAACAAAGTTAAACTCATTTATAACTTCCCTACACATGATTCTTCTACTCCTTTTTTGAACCTATAATTTGCAATACATCTATTAAGTATTTGTCCCAGAGACTTAAATCTTTGCTCTGTTCATATGCCGGTTGAGCCTGGAATCTCAGCAGAATTGCCTACAACACCTACTCTCCAGTTCATCAGATTCACTCAGTAGAACTAAAAAATGATGATGATTGTCAAGCCCCATTCCAAAAAGCAAAGAATATCTCCAACTACAAGCAAAACAATTTCTTCCATCTGCCCCATAAGATCTAAGCCCCCTCTCATTCTGAAGCAGAGTGGGCATTGTCATCCCCAAATCCTCAAGAATGAACAAACATATAGGGGGAATGAACCATGGACCAAAACAGACATATTATTGTAGTAATGGAAGAACTTGTACTATTGATATAAAGTTAGTGGTTACCAGAGGTTCTGAGAGGATAGAGAGGGAAGAATAGGTGGAACAGAGAGCATTTTTAGACCATAGGAGCTGTTTTGCATAATATTGTGATGACTGATACAGGCCATTATATATTTTGTCAAAATCTAAAAAATTTTATGGTGCAAAGTGTAAACCATAATGTTAACTATAGACCAAGGTCAGTAACAATGCTCCAATATTTGTTAATCAATTTTAACAAATGTACTACACTAATGTAAGATGTTATTAATAGGGGAAAATGTGACATGGGGTGGGGCCTGCTAAACCAAACACCTGGCATGTGTGCATGTATACACACACTTGCACAAACACTTACAATGAACTTAAGTTTTCATGTTGTTCTTAATATTTTTATTTATTATCTAAAATATATGTTGTCATGCATATCTGTTCCATTAAATACTTCCTAAATTGACTGACAAAATTTTAAAATAGTAAAAAGAAAGATTATGTCATTTTACATGACCAAGCCTACAATTTTAATAATACTTTATCAGTCTTTTTTAATAATATTCTATCAGCACTATATTTATAGATCATAATTAGGGATGAATAACAGAAGCATTAGACTTGACATACAAATATTATTTTCCTCTTTCTTGGGAAGAAATTTCTTCCAACTGTGAAAGAAAAGACTTGTGAAACAGCATTACTGTAGTTGAAGTAATAATAGGGCTGCAATAGAGAAATGTACAGAGAAATGAAGAGTTAAACAGAACGAAATTGGGAAATTTTCTTGCCATTTTTTAGATGGGCATGTATAGCAAGTTATATTTATCAATAATCCCTTGAAATAACTATATATGAAATTAAGAATAATTTTCAAAGGATTCCATTCTTCTCATTCTTTTAAAAATGTTATTAAATAATACTTTGGTGATAAGAAGCTGGCATGAATAATATATTAATGTAAATAGAAATGATAGCTATCTTATTCTAAATAAAAGGAAATTTAAAGGTGGCTGCTTTCCCAAAGTGATGTATTTTCACTCTTTTGGTTGTAATCAATTTATTCCTATCTTCACTATTGAGATTTTGTTTTGTTTTATTTTGTTCATTTAACATTCATTTCAACCAATATTTACTGAAGCCCTGTGTAGACTGTGCTAGACAATTCAAGTCCCCAGACTTCATCACTGTGGTGGAGGAAGATGAAAAGGTAAGTGGAAAATCACACTGCAAAATGATAAATGCTAGAAACAGAATTACAGTGTGCGCATAGGGCAATGGGATCCAGCAAAGGGGCAGGGCAAACTGTCAGGCTCTGTTTCTTCAAGGAACAATACGTTCCATGTATCTTCCTACACTTTGGTAAGAGAGTATAGGATCACGGCAGTCATTTACAAAGGAAGTAAGATCAAAGAATATAAAGAATAAGGTGAAAGGTGGCTGAAAAGGTAAGGTGAGGGCAAGAAGAACAAAGGTTGAACAAAATATAGTCAAACTGACAGAGATACAAATTGCTCTAGATTGCAAATGTGTGCCTAAAACTGCACACAGGCACACAAAGCTGGACTAGATTTGATAAAGGCACTTAATGAAGTTTCCCTTGGTTAGTAGATTACCAAGGATTAGCAGAGGCAGAGTGGAAGGACAAGTGAGTATGTGTGTTCAGATTTCCTGGAATCTATACAGGCAGCCGAATTTCTTTTCACATAAGTAGCACCACTGATGTTAGCTGGAAACAAAGATTCTATTAAGGCTTATAAGTGATTTAGATATCCTGGCGTAGAATATTTCTGTCGGAACTATTTTAATTATTTATTTTAAATGAAGCTGGTAAGAAATAAGTTCTTACATCATATATCTTAGACATATAGTCCAGAATCATCTTTGCTAAAAGAGTCCTTTAAAATGTAGTAAAAACCCCAGGAAAACTGAAGATGATTTCATGAATAAATACCAATCTCTCCCCAGATTGGTCATATCTGAAAACCCGATAAAAAACATATTATTTGAGTTTCCTTAAAAAAAAGTTATATCCACTATATATAGATAGTTTCTTTGTAATAACTGCCTGGAAGAAATACTATGTTTTAAAAGGGAAGGTTCATTTTCTTGATTGACTTGGCTTTCACAAAATCACAATATTATGGAGAAAATGGCCACAAGATTTCTATAATCATGTACCACCCCAAAGTATGTAAGACATGATCTTAAATAAAAAGGTAGTTAAATATACTAAAATTTCAGCTCTTTACTGAAGTATTAGTCCAATAATTTACTTAATGATGTATTCAAGATAACATTTATTATTGTTGATGTTGTCACTACTAACAGTGATAGCTTTATTCTTGCTCTTTTCTGGTTATGAAATTCTTCACTATGTGACTGTATTGAAGAATGTTCTAGAAGAAATCCTATCTCAAAATAGATATCCCATTCTGGAGAGCCCATAGTTTTCTCAAATGATATCTAATTATGACTTTGTAATTCGAATGGACACATTCACAATACTCAATATCTGGCATACCCTTTCCATCACCACAAGTGTCACACAAAACAATCTGGAATCACATCTATGAAATGTAAGGAATCTTCTAATCCATACCACTTCTATGATGTAAATGTTGAAAATATTTTTATTTGAGGCCTTCTGAATCAGTACTTACCAAAGTAAATAAAAGGAGAGTTGTAATTATTGACAGTAATCTTGTATTTATTTCCCTGATAATTTACAGGATATTTTGGCTATTTTTCCATAGAAAATGAAATTCATCAAGTAATATAAAATATAAGTGGACTTACAAACATCTTATTTTAAAAGCTAGGGTTACATGTTACAATATAAAGTGAAGACACTTTGGAGTAATATTAGATATAAGTACAAGTACATAATTATAAACTTTAAAAGCCTTATGAAGAGCATAAGTGATAGTTTATTTGAAATGATATAAAATAATTGTTTCATAAGATTTTACAAATTATTTATATCAAATATTTAGGATTTAGTACACTTTGAATAAATATGACTAAATTAAGAATCTGTAGATTTTCATATTCCTTTCCAAAAATGCAGCATAGCCAAAGAGGTCTTCTTTGAATGAGGTAATAATGAATGCTGTATATATTTTATATACAATTACTTACAAAATATATCAGCTATATTATGTTATCCTTACCTTTTTGACTTAGAGTACCTGAACAATTAAAGAGCACAAATTCAGAATAAAGAAAATATAGACTGTTCAATTTTACTGATACAGGATTTATCTGTTCCCATATTATATAAAGTTTTCCTAGTTCAGCTGTATTAACATGTTAATCAGTTTAATACTATCATTTATTTGCCTATGAAGGTTTTCCTTTTTCATTTTGTCAGCTAGTCAGTCGCAAGAAACAAAATTCTCCCACTTGATTTATACATCTAATGTCTAAAATCACTTATTCTTACTCTTTTAACAAAAGCATGATAATCTAGCACAGCTTCCACAAATCCCAACGGTCTTAACCCATATCTTATGATCATGACCAGCAAAAT
Organism: Tolypeutes matacus; assembly: GCA_026826555.1. NCBI lineage: Eukaryota > Metazoa > Chordata > Mammalia > Cingulata > Chlamyphoridae > Tolypeutes > Tolypeutes matacus. The sequence continues at coordinate 5,346,626 of JAKSZT010054473.1, read as the reverse complement.
CTTTGAAAATCACATTTAGTGTACACACAGCAACTTTGTTCTTGCCACTTGCTACCTTTCAGGGAAAAGGGCTGTGAAACTGGATTCACTTTCTACCATCATCAGCAGCCAATTTGAAAACAGAATTTTAACACAGAAGATATGAGTTTTTCTTTTAGATTTTATTAAAACAACCAAAAACAGCAACAGTAACAACAACAAAACTAGTTTCTGGGGTTAAGTGTCTTATTAGTCAGCATGTAACATCATGTTTTCTGCCTGTACTGTAGCTTCTTCTTATTCTAGGAGACACTAATTAGTTTTAAAGGGTGTTAAATACCATCCCTGCAGTTGCAAGTGCTTCTCTGGGATTTTTACTAGAGAAAAGAACTCCTGTAATTTAAAACCACTTTGTTTTCTTCAGTCACAGCAGTTAATGAAACACTGACCTGTAGAAATCTTAAAGGGGTATCACTCCCCTCTCACTGCCATGAGTATGCATTTATTTTCTAACGTATCTTTTCCCCTTGCTTCATTGTTCTTCCATAATTCCCACCCGCCTAACTGCATCCAGCAGAGAAATAGCTTAAACTAGCTTAAGCCCTTCTCTCTCTCTCTTATCCCTCTTATAAATCCTTGGCTACCCTTAAAGAAAATTCTCTAACAACGTGTCAATTTTATATTGACCACAAAGACAACTTCTGTTAGGGGAGGGAGGAGGAAAGAGGGACTGGAGCTTGGCTGTCCCTTTCCACAGACAGGGATCTTTGTGGCGATTAGAAAACATTTCCTGCATAAAAAATCAACACACTCCCTGGTTGCAGGGTTGGGGAGCAAGAGCAAGAATGCATCAGCCCTGTCCTCACAGGAATGAGGCACATCCATTAACCTTCCAAACAGGAAAGTCATTTTCTCAAAATGTGTCATGCTTTTTTGCATTATTAAATATAATCCACAACCACAAAAGCTCTTGTAGCTCCCCCACTGTGGACTGGCGGAAAGCTATAAATCACTCCTGTACTTTCTCTTTCTCCTCCGCATTTCCGTTGGTTTTTTTTTGTTTGTTTGGTTTTTTTTTTTTTTTTTTTTGGTTTTATTTTGTCTTGTTTTAACATCTAGCTCATCTTTGACAAGCTCCTGTTTTCTTCATAAACATGAACAGGGCACCAAGAAGATGAGAATAAAAATCATTTACAAGAGGCCCACCAGGTCCTAAAGGATCTGCTTTTATGCACAAGCCCTGCAACAATAGCTCCATTAACTTGATCCCACAAGGCTAGAGAGACAATCAAAGTATGCGTTTTCATTCATGGGCATCCCAGTGGTGCTGGCATGTGACTTCACAGCCAGTGCAGACCCTTACAGTTTGTCCTTCTAGTTTGGTCCCATGTGGCGTTTTCTTGACCCACGAGAAAGAGCAAGCACGCAATAATTATTGTGTAAAGCATTTCAAACAAAATCCGGCCTCTCAAAGGGTCCGGAGAGAGGGGGCTGTCTTCATGTATCAGGAAGTTATTTGCTACCAAATAGGCTTTCTGTTGAGTTTGTCACCTTTTGGTCCTGTTACCCCAGCTCAAATCTGAAATGGGTTTCGGACCAGAGGGTGAAATGAAGAGGAAAGAGAGAAGAAGTGAAGGGAATCAAGTGTTGGGCTGGGGTGAAGGGAATGTATACAAATCATCTGACAAGGGGGTGTGTGTTTGTGTGTAGGTTGCCTCCAGAGGCTACAGTCTGAATAAAAGTACTCCCCCCTTCCCTTATCTCTGCACAGGCTGGCCCAGGGTTTCTGCATCTCTTTTCTCCTGAATATGCCACCTGTACTTGCAGGGCATGTTGCTGGGCTAAGCAGTCCTTACCATCCCATCTCTAAAATCTTGAAACCTCAAACTAGCCTAAGGGATCTTTATCAGTGAAAATCACAAATCAAATGAATCCAAAGATGACAGAATAAAGGAGCATCCATTAAGCCTGTGTGTTGCAACAGCACGCTTTAACTCCATCCCCCAAAGGGCCCACCACTGCAATCTCCCGCGCCCATCTCCAGCTCTCCTTTGGGCACTTACCTTCTTTGGGCGGTCGCTTGGCCTCCCTGGTAAGATTGCAGACCTGGGTAGTTTGCAGCTCCTGGGTCAGGCAGCCCTCGGTCTGCTCATTCAAGGGTAACACCACGTTATTTAACAAAACCAATGATTGGTCATCGATCCCCCACTCTCCCAAATGCTGAGGGCAGGTACATTTTGTATACATGATCCCACAAGATTCTGTTTTCCCATTTTCCGATTTTAAGCAGCTCTCCAACCAAGTGCATAATACATGGCAACCAAACTGACTTGGGCTCACCTTGTTCAATACCAAAAACTCAAAAAAAGATTTCTGATCTTCTTCCCCTTTTTTCTGTAATCCTGGGAAATCGGTTGGAAATACACGACGTATTTGAATAAAATTTTTATCATATTGTAGAAAAACGAAAGCATTCTTGGAATCGCAGAGTTGCATTATAGAGTGATTCTTTCTTAAAAGATCCTTTATTTTTTCATGAGAAAAATGATCAAACTGATAAGCCAGGAGGGAAAAGTTAGAGCAGCTAAGGTCCTTTTTGGAAAATTTCAGATAAATGCTATATTTGGTTGGATCTGGATTTTCCAGTGTCCAAGTACAGTTTGTAAAGTTTTTGGGAAACATTTCACTTACAGAATACGATCCATAAATGACTCCCTTCACCAAAGTTGAACACCAGAAGTCTTGGGCAGCATTAAATCCAAACATAACCAGGAGATAGGTGGAAAATATATAAATCAGCAGGTTACGAACAGCCTTCATCCTATGTCATTTGGCCTGTAAAAATGACAATGAAAGTAAAATGCGAGTAGAAATCTATGAGTACTGAAAAAGGAAACTCCTTCCAATAATAAGGCCAGCTGTTTTTAAGATTTCAGTAAAAATCCTTTTTTTAAAGAAGGGCAGGTAATTTTTATTTTATAATGTTGAGAAGTTATCTGTTGCTGTGTGAACAGCGCCCTCACGTGGTCATCCAAAATAGTCAAATCTCTACATTCAATTTAAAAATAACATTTAATAGAATATTAATAGGAATGCCCTAACTTATCTAGCAGAATTTCCTCCAAGAGCATTATGATGCTATTGAGTGAAGTGAGGTTTATACAGCATAACCTAAATGTTCACTGTTAAAATATTTTTAATCAACCTCTACAGCCTTTTATCTCCCTTATGCCTCTGCCTGCAGTAAACATCATCACACAAAATCTAATCTGATAATCTGGGAACAGCTGTCATCATATTATTTCTTTTCTCTTAAATTTGAAAAGTAATTATGATAAATTATAACCACAATTTTAAAAGCACAAATTATAATTTGTTGCAGATGGAATATCATCTCCCAAATGCCCCTACTTCTCTTTGCAGGGCCACCACGGATATTGATGGGAAATTCCTCTGCAAAAACACGGGCATCCCTGTGGATTAATAGAATTTAAAATTATCATCTGGGAATGGGGATAGATGGGTAAATACATAGTGAAGACTTGTTGTTCCACATCACCATTGAGAACTAGGTTTTAAGGCAATCACTTCAATGTGACGTGCCCTCTTGGGATATATAAAGTGGATCACTGTATTAGTATCTGTATCCAAAGGCGATGTCAATGAAAAATCTCAGGACTGCAGTAATTGATCTGGCTTCAGTCTTCTAATTGTTTTTTTTTTTTTTTTTTTCAATTAGGGATATTTTATCTAGAGTTATCGACTATAATTTAAGATTTATACATGGTAGATAAAAGATATTAGCACTTTCTTTCCCAGCAGATTTCAATTATTGAATTGCTCCCTTTCCAACAACAGCTCCAAAGCTCCTTTTCTTTTCTTTATTTTTTACCCTATCTTTACATAATAAAGGAATCCTTGGTTATATTTACCTCTGTAAGTTGTTATCCAAAAATAACTTGAATTTTTTCAGCTTTAACCTTTAAGAAGTTATTTCTTAGAATAAATGACACTGCTTTTTTGTTTAGCTTTTGAGCTGAGAAAAGTGATGCCAAGTTAATTTTAAAAGTCTTTAGGCTGCAGTCTCTTCCACTGTTCTGTAAACAGAGACAGACATACAGACAGATAGTTAAGAGTTTTCATGTCTTTCCTGGGTCCTTTCTGAACCAAAAGATAAAACCCTCTTCCTTCCCATTGCATAACACACACTAACCATGCACACCATATCCAGTCCCCAAATATAGAGCTGCATTTTCCAGATTATAATTCAGATTCTATGCCTTGTGATAGGCAAAAAAGCCTCAACTCCAAATCTCTATATGGCAGCAATTTAAAATAACATCAGAACTGCTGGGACTATCAAAACAGTGTTCTCTGTTCTCAAGCATACAGCTCAATGATTAATGCATTTTCTTGAGAAAATAAAGCCAATGACCATTTAAAGGTTAAAGAACAGAGAAAGTTGTAAGATATTCTGGAAATAATTTCTTTTTTTTTTTTTTCCCTGTAGCACTTTGCAGGCAATGCAGGTCTGCGCAGTGTTCTTCAGGATAGAGTGTAGGCGTTGAAAGCCAATGTGACAGTTAAGTCTCTAAATTAGGAATTCCATCCATGAAAGGGGGCTTCATTTTATAATCGGTAACTCAAAATGAGGTCGTATTTCTTTCCTAATAAAATCCTGTACTTTTGCTACCATTTATTTGACAATGTATGTCTGCAATGCTGTGCTCATCCAGGATTAGAAAGAGTGAGGAAATAGCTCTGATTACACTTTCATGCCTGCTCAAGAGTGCCCCCCCCAAAGATAAAGCTTTTCATTTTTAATCAGCGTTGGTGTAGAGAGCTTTGTTTTATCCTAAAAAAATTTTTAAAAATGAATCATCGACTTCCTCCCTCCCAGGACTGCATGACCAATTCGAACAACTGTATCTCCCTCTTTAAGAAAGAAATAGGGGGAAGAGGCAGTCTAAGGGATGGCTACAGAGGCCTCCAAGATGTTGTATTTATTTGTTTGTTTATTTATTTATTTATCTCCTGGTGAGATGCAAACGGGCATTTAGTTTATTCTCAAAACCGATTCTGGGTGACACTTTAGTCGAACATAGACGGCGCCATCACTCCACTGAATTTTCTCCCCCACAGAAGACCCAATGCCTCCCCTTATCTTAACTTCCTATTAACCTACCCCCCTCCAAAAAATTACCCCAATCACACACAACCGCCAGCTCTTCTTGGTCTCCCTGCCTATTCCTTCCGCTCCAACACATCTCTGGAAAAGCAGACTTCTCTAACTTTTTAACTGCGGCGTTTAAGTAAATGCAGACAGTCGGATTTTCTCCTAGCCCCATCATCCGCCAGCAACAGCCTTTCCTTTCCTTGTCCTCCCTCCCCAGTCGCCATGCCCACAGCTCCTCGGGGGCGACCCCGGAAGAGGGAAGGTGACCCCTGGACCCCCTTCCTTACCTTCCACTCCGAAAGCTCAGGGAGGCTCTTGCTCTAAGACACCAGCACAGGCACGCGTCCCAGCAACAGTGACGGAGAGACTCCCCTTCGGTCCCAATCACCGTTGCCCATTTTCCCCGGCTCAGCTTCGAAAATCAGGATTTATTTTTTTTAAATGCACACATACGAGAAGCAATTCACAGGGGGAAAAAAAAAAGGGTGCGGGGGTGTGGGAGAAAAAAGCCCCCAGGATCCCGGAGCCTGGCGCCCTATCAACTGAATCCAACTGGGGGGAGGTGGGAGACCCCCGAAGAGGATTCTGAGGAACCAAAAAAAAAAAAAAAAAAGAAGTGGCTTAACAGCGAGGATTTGTTTTACCAAATCTACCCCTCACCAACAAACCCATTAGCCAAGAAGCAAAGAAAGCGCTGAGACGAGAAGTGATCGGCGGCGGCAGCGGCTGCTAAGGCAGATTTGTTGGGGCGGTGGGTTTATCACAGGAGTATTCGTGGTCGGTTCCGAGGCTGAAGCTTATGCTTTTTCCTCTTTCCGCTTTCCTCCCTCCTCCTCCTCCCCCCAGCAGGTACTGATGAACGCACGGCGACTAAGGAGAGAGGGGGTAAAAATCCTTGGCTGGTGATGTCGGAAAGCTGTTTGAATGCCCAGCAAGGAGGGAGGCGCGCGAGAGAGCGAGATAGTAAAGCTCTGTCTCCAGTGTGCACGAAGGCGCGCGGCGCTCGCTCTCCCAGCGGCGCGCGCGCCCGGCCGGCAAACTCCCCCCGCTGCGTGCTCGTGGGCGTGCGCGTCCCCGTGCGCCGCGCGCCGCGCGCCGGGAGCCAGCCCTTGTGCGCCAGCCGGCGGTCGGGAGACGCGGCGGGCTCGGCGTGGGGGCGCGGTGGCTGCGCAGTCCCGGAGCTCTGCTTCCCGAGGGCGCGGGGGTGGGGATGGGAAAAGGCGAAAGGAGCGGCGGGATAGGGGAGGAGGGAGGCCGAGCGGGAGGCCAGGGGAGGGCTCGCGGAGGGGGATTCTGCAGCGCCCTAGCCAGGGCCACGGTGAGCCTGAACGTCACGGCTACTCAAAACCAAGCACGTCCCGAAAGCGGTATTTTCTGCGTCTGGGAGGTTTTTGCATCCTCAGTTCCCACCGCTGGAGCTGGCGGCAACCAACTGTAAGAGAAACTATTGGGCGGCGAGGCGGGGGTTGGGTTGGGGTTTGTGTGAGAAGTACCGGCCGGCGGCTTTGAAGGGTGGGAAGTAAACGCGGGATTTGATGGTCTTTCTCTTTGTGCCTTTCAGCAACGACCTGTCGCCGCCGGAGAGCTGTCATTTCAGCACCGCGATTCGGACGAACTGATCCAGTCCGTAGCGGAGGGGCCACCTCTCAGCTTTCTAACTGCTGCGTGTCTCTAGCTGGAACAATAGTAGTTGTTGTTGTTTTTTCCCAGCGAGGCTGCAATTAACATCTTATTTGTTTTGGCTAAATACAAGCTTTGTCAAGACCGCGGTGCGGCGACCAAGGTTTGGCATCTTGCATTGCTTTCTGCCTAGCAATGGGATCGTGATTGTGGGGTCTGAACTTTTTTCGTCGTCGTTGTTTTTGTAATGTATCTTATTCTTTTTCAAGTTTCCCTGGTAACAGGTTTTGGGACGGGATAAGAAGGACCGAAGTAAAGGAGAAGCTACCAGATCCTCGATTGGGAAAGGGGGGAAGAAGATAAATCACACACCTCCTTTAATTATTTTCTCCTCCTACACAGTTAAAATATTTGATGAACTAGCGCCAAATACAAGCCGCAAAGGTCATTCGCCTCCTGATTTTGTCTCTACTTGTAAACGCAGTTGGTGTTTGCAAAACAAGTGCTAAAATAGTGCATTGATGTGGTGGGAGGAGACTATAACGGGTAATTCAAGTGAAGTGTTGAAGTCTTCCTAAGGGTGAGTTGCTTGAGCGCCAGGTGAAGTTGAATAAAGCAATTTTCCATCATTTTCCCAATGTACTCTTTCTGCATTTTTTTCTTCCTCATGTTGCTCTCTCCTGGGGCGATTGGCTAGCCAAGAATAATACGATTTTAAAAGAGGATGATAGTGAAAACAGGAAGGTGCTGGTGATCTTTTATTCCCCAGAGTTGTTTGAAATATTAAAACTAGTCCTTTATTTCGTAATACGTATTAATAGGTAACCCCCTGCAAGAATTTCTCTTCTAGGAAGAATTTTCAGAAAAACATCATGTAAGAGAAAGAGTTAATCATTGTCCATTCAGCAGGCTTTAACCATGTTCCCAAGAACAAATCGCTGCCTGGGAGAACGGCCTGAGTGGCGCTTTAGTTTTGTGTCATTTTGGTTCATTATACTATTTTTTTTTTTCATTTAAGAGAATGTGAAAGGGAAATAAGGAATAAGGTTTATGTCCAGGACATAAACCAAAACACATTTCTTAAGCAAATAAATTTTCTATTTAAAAACAAACGACTTTAAGCAATAAAAAAAGAGAAGAACTTTTAGTTTATTTCAAGTTCCATAGAGATTGTAATTTTGACGTTTGAAAACATTTTGGCCAGTTCTATTATTTTACTGGAGCAAAAATAAAGAGATTAATTACAGACACTAACAAAGGGGGGAAAGAATGCTTTGCATTATTTGTACATAAAAAGGAAAGAAACTAGATGGTCTATTTTCCATCTAGTGGTTCCTCATACTTTCTTTGGACACTGTGATCATGATGTTTCTTAGAAATTCTTAAAATCATGACACGGTGACATAAGAACAACAGCCTAACTGGGCAATTTGTAAAGCCTTAATCCTAAATGGAAGGAGCACTCACTCATTTATATTCAAGTAGAATGCAGGGTTGGTTCAGAGAAGAAAGCCACCCTTAATAAAGTGCTTCACCCTTCACACTGTTTCCCATAACCTTCATAAATTGCAGACTACTGAGCTGTCCTGCTGATGATCCTGCTGAGGTATATTTATAGCACATGATTTGTGGATGATAAATATGCCAACCAAGACACTGTCTCCAGTAACCCGGGCTGATCTTACTTCCTCAGGGACGTCATAATCAAGAATCACAAAAACAACCGTTTATGGAAATTCTTGTCTCTGGACCCTGCCAACAGCACAATCCAAAGGCAAACCAAGGAGGAACCACTTTGTTTCATGTCTGCACTAGGTTCCACGTGAAAGCACTGCTGACATTGACCCACTCACAGAAAGAAAGCAGCAGTTTACATCCCAAAGAATGCTGTGCCTTTTCCTTTCCATTCAGATTCATCCGTTTTTATGCTTTAATATATTTGTAATCACAATTTCAAATTATAATTATCACTTCATTTCACAAGACTGTGTGTGTGTGTCTGCAAGTCTGTATATGTCAGTATATATACACATATGTACACATTTTACACATGCATGCACTCGTGTATATATGCATTTTACATATGTCTAAGTTTACATATATACACAAAAATGTACATATGTATTTTAATTGGTACACATATTCGTTGGGAGATTTGTTGGGACATCATCCACCACACGCATCTTACATATATTAATAAGAATAATATAAATCAAACAAAAAATATCCTTCAAAATACAATAATAGGATGATTTCACTACATTGCTTTATATTTCTCTTTGATAAAGAATTCTCATCCCAAACTGCCAAATTAGGTGTATAAACTGATTACCAGTTAAGTTTCCTTGCCAAATTTCAAAAGGACTATTGCAAAATCACGTTATATCAAAATACAGACTGGTATTGCATTTTTAATTGGTCCAGGTATGTAAAGTTAATTTTGGGGGAAATGTATCTCTTTCCTTATTTAAACATTTTATTTAAGATCACTTGAGAGAAATAATATTTTTAAGAATAATTTACTAAGTGTAATTTTTCTCTCTTTTCCTTCTATTGTTTTTTTTGTTGTTGTTGCTAAGTTTAGCCCTTCTACATGTGAGAATAGCTCATCCTCCAGGATCATTGCTTAAAATTCAGTATCACCTGCATATTTCCCAGACTTGAAAAATAATATGTTAAGAATATGTTTGTTAAATATGTTTACTCAATTTTAGAAAATATTCTCTCTCTTTATATATATATGTAATTACTCATTTTTATAACTTGTCTTCTTCAGCAAAACTTTAAGAAACATATTAATAGGTTTATAGGTTATTCCTTGTTCAACATACTTCAATTTTCCAATATTTAATGTCTTCAGAATATACAAAAAAGTCTTTTGGAAATGACTAATTAAAAAGAATTTACTACAATATCTTCAGAGATATGAACCTTAATTATCTTATTATTTAATATAATCAAGAAATTCTTTAATATATTCTGTGGTAGTAAAATTCCCTGAAATATTACGTGATTAAATTTTATGGGTATTTCCTTTATGCTGGAAATTAGCATTAGCATATTTGCTATGAATTTAAACTTCTATCTTCTTCCTATTGTTACTATCATTTTCATTATTATTATTGCTATTTAATAATGAAGACTCTCAGCAAACAAGCTGGATTCCATTCAGTCTTTGCCTAAGCCATTTTCTACTTGAACATCCCAGAATACAAAGTACCTGACAAAAGTTTCTAGAAAGAAACAAGATAGAGTAGGGTGAAGGGAGACAAGACAGGATGATTATTTTGAGTTAGTTCATGTTGCAATCCTACCCTATGCCATGGTCAGCCAGACTTGCTTTTAGCCCCAAGAGCTCAAGCTCACATGCATCAGATTTTCATTTTATCAGATTTTCCTGTACAATGAAACACATAAAAAACTTAATTTGATAAAAATTTTAGCCCACCAATTCTTAAGGCTTGGTTTGTGGCACTTGGGAAATGCCACAAGTAGATAAAACATAATGTCACATTTGTGTTGTAGAAGCATCTTGGAAAAAATGGTCTCCAAAAGCTCAAAATATGTGTTTGCAGTTAAATATCAATTCATCCAAAATCCCCATCAATTATTATTATTATTTGTTGTCTGTTTGCTGCCTACTGCACATATACCATTATCACTAATCCCTGGAATTTCAAATGAACTGGAAATCTTGACTCCATTTTTACCCCTCTATTGGACACTTAATTATCTGCCTGGTTATGAGCAAGTTTCCTCACAAAGAGGGCTTGACTGGATAATTTCTGTGGTTCTTTCTGTCTCTAAATAAAAGAAATTATCTCACAAAAAGGGGAAAAGTGGGAGAAAAAGGCAACAAAATCCTAGCCTAGGAAGAATCACAATTGTTTCAATAAGATATTGGATATCTCCCCACTCTAACATAATTCTGAAAACCTTGTTTTATTAGCTCCATCCTTTTCTCCTACAGTCACATGTGGACTTCCAGATAACTTTCCTTTTTTATTCAGCCCCTACTGAATTGACATGCCACCTCAATGACAAGAACTAAAGTCATCAAGATCAGCAATATTTGTTGACATTATCCAGTACCAGGAAAATGGCACCGAGGTGGGTAGGCAAAGTCTGAAGCTCTTGCAACAAAGCAGCAGAGAGAGGGCAGAGACCTATCTGAAGGAGCTGCCTTGGTTATATATATAGAAAGGGAAGGTGCTCTGAGTAATCTAGAAGAGTACTGGAAAGATATAGAAGAAGCCAAAGGAAAACCGTGAGTTGCTCAACCCTGTGGCTGGAAGCGACACTTATACCCCACCCTCCGGGCAAATAGCCTAGGTAGAGCCCCTGGCTAGCTGCACTAGAGTGTGAGGGGGCATTGCCTGGGAGGAAGAGTGGTCTGAGAGGGTAGAGAGTGGTTTCTTCGCAGTCAGTCTGGCCAGCTGAGTACCCTTTGAATCTAAGAAGGGACCCCAACCAGACAGGGAGAGTGGAGGGAAAATCTTCTCACACAGGCTGTCATACCCAGCTGCCCACGTAAAAAGATAAATCAGATTAGCAGGGGTAGGGACAGACAGGCACCTAAGCAGCAGGACTCTGGCAAACTGCTAGGAATCTAAAGGGGGTGGATAGCTTTCTGAAAGGCTAACCTAAGGAGACAGTTTGCTCAGTGGAGTAATTCCTGCCTTGCATATATGACATCCCTGGTTTGATTTCCGCCTCTTCATAGAGAAGTGACCCACCAGGTTATCAGGCATCCTGTTTATGACAGGGAACATATAGACATTCTTTTTGTACTAGCTTTTCTTGGATTCCTTTTTTTTTTTTTTTTTTTTTTTTTTTTTCCTTTATTTTGCTTGCTAAAATCCAGTTCAAAACCTGCAGAAGGTAGGCTGCAGGGTGATTGATGGATGGACACTGGCAGCCTGAGAAGCTCCTTAGCAGCCTTAGAGGAAATGCTGTCTTTCCTTGTTTTTTTCTGTTTTCTGTTTTTGTTTTTGTTTTTGTTTTTCTTTTCTTTCTTTCTGCTTTTTTTTTTTAATTGCTGCTGTCTTGTTTCTTATTTGTTGTGTTTCCCCTTTTTTTCTTTTACTGATATTTTTCTACCTAAGCTATTTCTTTTCTTTCGTTTATTTTTCTATTTATGTTTTCTGTTCTTTTTTCATTCCACCTCATTTTGTTTGGGCTTCAATTTTTCCATTTTTATACCTCTCTCTCTTTTTTTCTCTGTGTTCTTTGTGTTTGTTTGTTTGTTTGTTTGTTTTTTACTTTTTTTTTTTACCTTTTTCTCTTTTCTTTGTTCTTTTCCTCTCTTCTTATCATTCTAACCTTTTAATTCATCTATATATTCTTCCTATTTTGTTTCTTGTTTTATTGTTTCTATTCCACTTTTTTATTCTTATTCCTTGGTACTTCCTACTCATGTTAATTATTCATTTTCCTAGATTTTGTATGGTTCCTCTTCTACATTTTACTATTATTAATAATATTATTCTTTTTCTCTTCTTATCTCTTCCCTTTCCTCTGGTCCTAATTTGTTTTCTCAAGGGAGCACAGACAACAGTAAGGAATTAGAATAAGAGGAACGAAGTGTCAAAGTGAAACCTTACCACACACAGAAAAGCAACAACAAAATAAAAACCCTAGAGTAGAAAGAGAAGCTAATCAACTGAATAAACACATCAAGATAAACAGATGCCTAGATACCAACAAAAAATTACAAGCCATACAAAGAAACAGGAAGACATGGCCAATCCAATGAACAAACTAAAGAAAAGGAGGAGATGCAGAACATAGAACAACTAATGAGAGATGTCCAAACAAATACCATGAATCAACTAATGAAATGAAGGAAGAGATTAAGGATATTAAGAAGATGCTGGGAGAACAAGCTAAAGAAATTGTAAACATACATAAAAAAATAACGAATGTGATGATGCTGAATGGCTCAATGCAAGAAATCAAAAATACACTGAAGCACATAACAGCAGATTTGAACAGACAGGAAAGAATCGGTGATGTGGAAGAAGGTACAACTGAAATCAGACAGAGAGAACAGATAGATAAAAAGATAGAAAAAATCCATCAGGGACTTAAGGATATGAATGACAACACAAAAAGCACAAACATACACATTGTAAGCATCCCATAGGGAGAAGAGAAGGGAAAGGGGCAGAAATGTGTTGGAGGAAATAATGGCAGAAAATTTCCCAAGACTATTGAGGGACATGGACATACATGTCCAGGAAACACAGTGCACCCCAAACAGTATAAATCCCAACATGCCTACTCCAAAACATATACTTGTCAAATTGTCCAATGCTCAAAACAAAGAGAGAATACCGAAGGCATCAAGAGAAAAGAGATCCATCACATACAAGGGAAGCTCAATAACATTAAGTGCTGATTTCTCATCTGAAATCATGGAGGCAAGAAGGCAGTGGTATGACATGGTTAAGTGCTAAAAGAAAAAAAACTTCCAGCCAAGAATTCTCTATCCAGCAAAACTGGCATTCAAAAATTAGGGAGAATTCAAAATATTCACAGATAAACAAAAATTAAGAGAGTTTCTCAATAAGAAACCCGCCTTCAAGAAACACTAAAGGGAGTTATGCAGGTCAAAAGGAAAAAACAGGACAGAGTTGGAGGAGAGTGTAAGAACAATTAAAATATAAAAAAAGAGGAATAAAAACAACATATAGCATACATAAACCTAAAGAAAATATGGCTAATGTGAGTAATCCCTTGACAGTAACAACACAATGTTAATGGACTAAACTCTCCAATCAAGAGACACAGATTGGCAGAATGGATAAGGAAATATGACCCATCTATATGCTGTCTACAAGAAACCCATCTTAGACCGAGCAATGCAAGGAGGCTGAAAGTGATTGGTTGGAAAACAATTTAACATTGAAACAATAAACAAAAAAGGGTGGGAGTAGCTATACTAATATTAGACAAAATAGACCTTAGATGCAAAACTATTGTAAGAGACAAAGAAGGCCACTATATATTAATAAAGGGATAATCTATCAAGAATAAAGAGCAATCATAAACATTTATCCACCTAACCAGGGTGCCTCAAAATACATGAGTCAAACATTGGAAAAACTAAGGGGAGAAATGGATGCCTCTACAATTATGGTGGGGGACTTGAATACACCATTATTACCATTAGACAGAACATCTCGACAGAGAATCAGTAAAGAAATAATGACCTTGAATAATACGTTAGAGAATCTGGACCTAATAGACTTATACAGGACATTACACCTAAATACAGCAGGATATACATTCTTTTCAAGTGCACATGGATCATTCTCCAGTATAGACCATGTACTAGGACATAGAACAACTCTCAATGAATTCAGAAAGATTGAGATTATACAAAGTAATTTCTTTGACCACAATGGAATGAAGCTGGAAATCAGTAAGGGGCAGAGAAACAGATTAGGCAAAAAATATGGACGTTAACACACTCTTAGACAATCAGTGGGCCAAGGAGGAAATTGCAAAAGAAATCAATAACTACCTTGAAACAAATGAAAATGTCAACTCAACATATCAAAACCTAGAGGATGCAGCTGTACTGAGAGGGAAATTCATAGACATAAATACCTTAAATTTAAAAAGAAGAAAGAGCTAAAATCACAAATCTAACTGCACACCTGGAGGATTTAGAAAAAAAAAAACAGCAAACTAACCTCAACTAACACCAAAGCAAGTAGAAAGAAAGAAATAAGAAAGATTAGAGCAGAGCTAAATGAAATTGAAAATAAGAAATCACTAGAAAAAATAAAACCAAAAGCTAGTTTTTGAAAAGATTAATAAAATTGACAAATCTTTAACTAGACTAACATAGAAAAAAGAGAGAAGATGCAAATACATAAAATAAGAAATGAGGAAGGGGATATCACCATTGACCCCAGAGAAATAAAGAGTATCATAAGAAGACACTTTGAAAAATTGTATGCCCACAAGATAGATAATTTAGAGGAAATGGACAAAGTCTTAGAACCACACAAGCAGCCTACATTGATGAAAGAAGAAATTGATAAATTCAACAGAACAATCATACGTAACAAGATAGAATTAGTCATCAAAAACCTCCCAACTAAGAAGAGCCCAGGAACAGACAGCTTCACAGGTGAATTCTACCACACATTCTGGAAAGAACTAACACCAATCCTACATGAAGTCTTCCAAAAAATAGAAGTGGAGCAATCATTGCCTAACTAATTCTAAATGCCAATATCACCCAATACCAAAGCAAAACAAAGATTCACAAGAAATGAAAACTATAGACCAATCTCTCTAATGAACCTAGATGCTAAAATCCTCAAGAAAATACTTGCTAATAATTTTCAACAACACATCTAATAAATTCTACACCATGACCAAGTGGGCATCATCGCTGGTATGCAAGGATGGTCCAACATAAGAAAATCAATCAATGTAATATGCCACATAAACAGATTGAAAGAAAAAAAATCACATGATCATCTTTATAGATGCAGAAAAAGCATTTGACAAAATACAGGACCATTTCCTGATAAAAACACTTCAAAATATAGGAATGGAAGAAAACTTCCTCAACATGATAAAGTGTATATATGAAAAACCCACAGCTAACATCAAATTCAATAGTGAAATCCTAAAAGCTGTCCCTCTAAGATCTGGAACAAGACAAATGCCCACTGTCACTGCTCTTATTTAACATTGTGTTAGAAGTACTTGCTCAAGCACTTAGGCAAGAAAAAGATTTAAAAAGGCATCAAAATTGGAAAGGAAGAAGTAAAAATTTCACTATTTGCAGATAACATGATCCTATACATAGAAAGCCCTGAGAAATCTACAATCAAGCTTCTAGAGCTTATAAATGAGTTGAGTAAAGTGGCAGGTTATAAGATCAATGTGCAAAAATGAGTATCATTTTTGTACACCAATAATGAGCAAACTGAGGAGGAAATCAAGAAAAAAATCCCATTTATAATTGCAACTAAAAGAATCAAATACTTAGGAATAAATTTAACTAAAGATGTAAATAACTTATATGCAGAAAATTATACAACACTGTTATAGGAAATCAAAAAAGACCTAAGTAAATGGAAGAATATTCCCTGTTCATGAATAGGAAGACTAAACATCACTTAACTGTCCATCCTACCCAAACTGATTTATAGATTTAATGCAATCCCAATAAAAATAACTAAAGCATTTTTTACTGAATTGGAAAGGCTAACTATGAAATTTATTTGGAAGGGAAAGGTGCCCTGAATAGCCAAAGATATATTGAAAAAGAAAAATGAAATCGGAGGAATCACACTACCTGACTTTAAAACACACTACAAAGTTACAGTGGTCGAAATGCATGATTTGGGCAAGAGGATAGACATACCAACCAATGAAACTGAAGTGAGAGTTCCTACATAGATCCTTGCATATACAGTCAACTGATATTCATCATAGCCACCAACCCCACTCAACTGGGAGAGAATGGCCTCTTCAACAAATGGTGCTTGGAGAACTGGATATCCATATCCAAAAGAATGAGAGAAGAACACCATCTCACACCTTATACAAAAATTAACTTAAAATGGATCAAAGATCTAAATATAAGAGCCAAGACCATAAAGATCGTGGAAGATAATGCAGAGAAGTATCTACAGGATCTTGTATTATGAAATGGTTTCATGAACTTTACACCCAAAGCATGAGCAATGAAAGGAAAAATAGATAAGTGGGACCTCCTCAAAATAAAAAATTTTGTACCTCAAAGGAGTTTGTCAAGAAAGTGAAAAGGAGCCTACTCAAGGGAAGAAAATATTTGGTAACCATATATCTGATAGGGGCCTAATATCCAGCATATATAAAGAAATCCTACACCTCAAAAATAAAAAGACATACAAACCATTTAAGAAATGGGCAAGTGATTTGAATAGACACTTTTCCAAAGAAGAAATACAAATGGCTAAAAAGCACATGACAAGATGCTCAACATCACTTGCCATTAGGGAAATACAAATCAAAAACACAATGAGATATCATTTTATACCCATTAGACTGGTGGCAATTAAAAAAACAGAGGACTGCAAGTGTTGGAGAGGATGTAGGGGAATGGAAACCCTTATCCACCTCTGGTGGGAATGTAGAATGGTGCAGCCATTTTGGAGGACAGTTTGGAAGTTCCTCAGGAAGCTAAATATAGACCTGCCATATGATCCAGCAGTCCCACTGCTGGGTATATAACCAGAAGATTGAAACCAGGGACACAAACAGATATATTCATTCCAATGTTCATAGCAGTATTATTCACTGTTGCCAAAAGTTCGAAACAACCCAAATGTCCATCAACAGATGAATGGATAAGCAAACTATGGTATATATATATATACAATGGAATATTACTCAGCTTAAGAAGGAATGTAGTATTAACATGTGGGATAACAGGGATGAATCTTGAAGACCTTATGTGGAGTGAAGCAAGCCAGGCACTGAAGGACAAATATTACATGACCTTACTGATTACATGAACTAAGCAAATTGAGTAGACTCACAGAGCTAGTCTGGAAGATAGGTTTACAGGAGACAGAAAGGGAGAAGAAGTTTGTGAGTCAATGCCCATATGAGCAAAATCTATGATATGATGGAAAGTTGTAGTGGTCCAGTAGATGGGCATAACAGTTTTACAGTGGTGTTACTGTGTTGGGCAGTGCTAGTCTGTGAGGGTGGTAGGGAGGGATGGATTGGTTGGACTGTCCATGGAACTGGGTGATTGGGTTGGGGGAATGAGCAGGTGAACTATGGAGATTTGCATGTTTGTGATGTATTTGAAATTACAATGTTGGGAATGTTCTTTTGACAAATATAGCAGGGGAGGGTTACTGGTTTAGGGTGTTGGATGTGGGGGACATGCCGGACAGGATGCACCTGGGGCAGGCTTCTAGGGAGTGTGTAGTGTTCAGCTTTTCATATTGTGTCATATCAGTGGTTGGAGACTCACATAATGAGTGGGAAGGTGTTGGACTCCCATCCTGGGGAGTCTTGCTATGGTTCTCAAATAGAGGGGCGGGAATCTCTCAAGACTATAGGTAGTGCCTAATAGGGGAGGACAGGCCAGTATGTCAAGCTCTCAATGTTGTTGCAAGTAACTATGAATCTTACCCTTCAGTGGTTTAATCTTGGTGGTTACTGTGGGCCCCGAGGGCAGGAGGAGGGAGGAATAGAGTAGATGGAACATGGGGCATTTTAGGGGCAATGGAATTGTTCTACATGTTATTGCAATGATGGATACAGACCTTGTTCAGGTTCATCAAAATTTATAAAAGTGCATGATTCAAAATGTAAACCATAGTGTAAATCATTGACCTTGGTTAGTAGTAATGTTTCAATATTTGTACATCAATTGTTAAAAATGTACCATCCACATGTAAATTGTTATTAATAGGTGAAAGGGGGAAAGGGGGAGGATATTGGGTATATGGGAATCACCTATATTCTGTACTTGACTTTTCTGTAACCTAAATCTTCTTTGAAGACAAAATGAAAAAAATAAGACACTGGGTGAATAAATGGAAGAAAATGTCACTGTTCATACAAGACAAGAGATCTTACAATGATGAAAGGCATAATGTCAAAAAACATTTTTAGTTTTTTAAATTTTTATTATTTTTTATTATTTAAAATTAAATTTTTAAATTTTCTTTGTTATTTTTAAAACTATCATTATTATTTCATTTTCTTATTAGTTGTATTTGGTTATATTGTTGGCTTCACTTTTGAAGATGTTTTGGAGCACAGAAGAGTTAGAACTTTTTGGGCAGGGGAGGATCATTATGTGGGGTGTCAGAGATGGGAGATGCATGGAAGGAGGTTCACCTGGGGCATACAGATAAGGTATATGAATGTGTTCAAGTGTTCATGGGTCATAATCACTGTGGGTGAAGATTCACACAATAACCCTAAGAATATTGAATTCCCATCCTGGGGAGCTCTGCCACCTTCTATAATGGGATATCAGGAATCACCTGAGTACAATTGCAATGACTAACGAAGGAGGATGGACTATTGACAGGCCCTTGATATTGATGACTGTATTTATGAACCTTTACTTTTGAAGTTGAAACTTAGCCTATTATTATAGGGTACCTAAGAGTTACCTCCTGAGAGCTTCCTTGTTGTTCAAATGAGGCCTCTTTCTAAGCCAAACTCAGCATATAAATGCATTACCTTCCCCTCAGTGTGGGACATGACGCCTGGGGTTGAGCCTCCCTGGCAGTGAGGGATTACTACCAAGCACCAACTAGCAATGCACCTGGAAAAAGACCATTACCAAAAGGGGAAAGGAAAAAGACAAATGAGTTTATATAGCTAAGAGTCTTCAAAGTGAGTCAGAGGTAATGCTTATGCACTTCTCAGCAAGATCTCATTGACTGCCAAAGTAAATATTGCCTCAAAAAGTGGGGCTCCTGAGGGCTCTGGAGACATCCAGATACTTTAGGCAGGGCAGATGGCTCAGGAGTTTGGCATCCTGCCAGTGGGCCCTACTTTAGAATGTATGCTTCCTAGTGTGACAGAGTTGGACTAGTTTTGGTTTCTCTAGACATGGCTATTCTGCCCCTTCTATTTGAACCTTTAGTTAGTACTATAGTTGATAGGTGTATGTGCAAGAGACTTAAATCTTTGGTCTGTCCATGTACCAGTTGGGCCCTGAATCTCAACAGATTGGCAACACCTACTCTCCAACTCATTGGACTCACCCAGGACAACTAACAAGGAGATGATGATGGACAATGACCATCTCAAGGAACAGAGAGAGCTGCAACTGCAAGCAAGACAATCCCATCTATCTGCTCCATGGGATCTAAGCTTCCTCTCAATTAGAGGTAGAGTGGGCATCACCATCCCAAAATACTCAGGATTGGGGAATGAATGATGGACTAGAGTGGAGTTACTGTTAGTCTACTATAGACTTATTGTTATTCTAGCAATGGAAGAACTTTCATCATTGATGTGGAGGCAGTGGCCACTGGAGATTCTGAGTAGAGGAAGAAGGAAAAATAGGTGTAATTTGGGGGCATTTTTGGGACTTGGAAATTGTCCTGAATGACATTGCAATGACAGATACAGGCCATTATATATGTTGTAAAAACTTACAAACATGTGCAGGAGAGAGTGTAAACTATAATGTAAACTATAATCCATGCTTAATGTCAGTGCTCCATAATGTGTTCATCAATTGTAACAACTGTACTACCCTATTGAAGGATGTTGTTAATGTGGGAAAATGTGGGAGGCTTAGGGAGCAGGGCATATGGGAACCCCCCATATTTTTTATGCAAATTTATGTAATCTAAGTATCTTTTTTAAAAAATTAAAAAGTATATTTTAAAAAAATAAATAAAATTATATTCAGTTAAAACAGTTTGATCAATTGATTCATTAATTTAAATATTTGTAGAATTGGCTAAATAAAATGTGGTGGCTTAAAATAACAATCATTTATCATTTGTTTTTCTCTTGAATATACAGTTTGGGGAGGGCTCTGCAGATGAGACTGATTGTCTCTACCTCTTGCAGGGCCAGTTGGGTTAGTTCAACTGCATCCAGGAAATCCACTGTCAAGATGGCTGACACATATGACTGGCATTTTGTGCTGGCTGTTCAGCAGGAGCTGTTGGCAGGTGGTGTCAGTTTTTCTTCACGTAGGCCTCTCTATAGCGCTGCTTGGTCTTCCTCACAACATTGTGACTGTCATGAATCGGTATTCCAAAATACAGGAAAAGACAGCTTCCAGCATCTTGAGGCATATGTCTGGAAATTGACATACCCTCACATCCTATGTTATTTTCGAAGCAGTCACTAGGCTTACCCAGTTTCATGGTGATGGTGAGGAGCAGGGAGGGGAGGACTCTCTAACTATTGATGTAATCATCTATCTGGATGGAAGGAATGTTAAAGAATATGTAATGTCTCATGCACATTCTCTGTTTATTGATGTCTGCTTAATGGCCTCCATGATTCAAAACATTAGGTATCATTCCATAATCAATGACATCTGCATATCTGATGTTCTTACTCAAGTCAGTGTTCAGTATTGAACAGGTCAGATTCAATATATTGTTTAGAAACATATACTAGATGTTCTTTCCATTAGCATATAAATTTCTAGAGGGTAGAGATTTTGTCTTTGCCACAATATTATTAGCCTTTGGTAAAGCACTGTCTGGTCCACTAATTGAGATTCTTTTAGTTGTTAAAGAATTCTTTTAAATATCCAATCCATGTTTATCTTCTTCTTTTCAGGAATATGACAGAATATGTCAAATTCCTTGTAATAAGAAGCATGGTTTATGCTTACAATATTTTCCTCTTGAAATAGCTCTCAGAGTAGCTATTAGATTAGCAGAGTTGTTTCTAGGTTTTCAGGCTGGTTCCTGCTTATCACCATTTTGTTTTCTATATATTCACAAATCATCCACTCAATAATTTATTTGAGAATTTTTCCAGGGATCAATATTGAATTAATTTAATAATGATTTCTAAAAATCAGTCTTTTCTCCCTTTAAAAATAGTCAGTATCTACTACCTAATCCTGTCTCTTTCCTGTATCTACCTGTTTTACATTCTTCAAAGATAACTAAAAATGACTTTACAAGAAAATCTGGTACATTCTTTAAGTATACTATGGTGCAATTATTGTACACTAGGAAATTTAAACTAATATGTAATATCTAAGTGTCCTTTTATTATCTTCTTGATTTATTAGGCATCACTTCACTCTTAAATATTTTTGCTCCATACTTTCAAGGTGAAATATCATTATCTTTTCAGAAGATAGTGGAATCAAAGTAGGAATTGAGTAACATTCTTTCTCTCTGTCTTCTATTATCATTAAACATTCTGTATTATGAAGTAAAAATCTTTTTCAGACTCCCTGTTACTGCCCACTTGAGGTTTTTTTTTTCCCTTCATTATGTGGCCTCCTTTCTCTCTTTCTAATATCCCTATAAAAAGTGTGAGGGGTCCAACTGATGCAACTGATGCTGAAAATTATTTTGGTCTTAATTAGTAGGAGCTATGTATTGCCATTTTCAGCAATTTATTTTCTTAATATTTTTTAACTTGCTTTGAAGATAGAATGATCAATTTAAAATTTCAAGTCTTTTGGAGGGCAATTTGAATACTAAAATCTCTTTTTTATATCCTGCATTGTAGTTCTATGGCAAATAGATTATTTTTTTATTTTGCTACTAGAAATTAAATCTCAGGCAGATTTCCCATTTCCATATCAACTCTGTCTATCCATGATTTTGGTTGTTTTTATTAAAGGGAAAAGTTAGTAAACAACTTATCAAAAACATCTTTTAAAAGCTACCCAACTTCCTTCCTTGACTTTTTCAATGTCAACACCTGGAATAATTTCTCTATATCCCAGGCCCTGCTCAGTATTATTGTGGAGTTGATGTTACCTAGGTTGCAGACACAGCACTCAAGAGACATCTTAATTCATTGAACAGTAAGTATGAAGCAATTTTTCAGTTACTTAAAAAGAAAAACATACTGGAAATTTGATATTGACTATCTAAATGTGTTTTCATATTTTCTTTATAGAAAAGGGAAAGGGATTCAACATGGATTTTATTAATCCTTTTCCCACTGTGCCTCTCTTGAATCAAACTGAATAAGAAATAGTAAAAGACTCCACTTTAATCTACCATGAAGATATAAAATTGCAGAACCACATCAACTTATTCAGTAACCCCATAGATTAAAAATGAAGTAGTCTCACTGAACAAATGTTACAATCTGAATAACTGAAGATGTAAAACATAGGAAGAATTTCATGATTCACATATGCAATTTACCGTTATTTGACTCAAAATTTCATTCTGCATGCTGTATTCATTCCAGGGCCTCCAGTAACAATGGAAAATAAACTGAGACTAAATTTTCTTTTCTTCAAGAAAGTAACTTATAACCTGGAAAAAAGCTAGATTTAGTTCATATATTGGCAATGATAAATTATTCCGTTTATCTACTCTCCATTCTTCTACATAAATCTTCATCACTGAATTACATAATAGGATTATGGGTTTTCATGTCAATAAGCAACACAGCAATAGTTTATGCCTGTGTTTCTCAAACTTAACCCTCATCAAGTGGAGTGCTCATTAAAATACAACACACACACACTCCTCCCCACCGCCCAAAGCTCCTTCCACACAGACTCTGATTCTCTAGGCTTTTCAGGCTTATATTTCTAACGAGCACTTCAAGTGATTCTCATGATCAGACAAACCTGGAAAATGATGATGTAGTTCATTGTCTTCATTTTACAAATAAGGAAACTGAGACAGAGTCACCAATAATGAACAGTCCAGTGAACCTAGCCAAGTGATGGCAGAGCTGGGACAAGAAGCTACATTTTTATGGTTTCTTGCTCTTTCGTTTTCCGAAACCATTTCTATTTTGATCCTTTATCTTGATTCCTGAACAAGATAATTATTCATTGTCTTCTCTGGAATAGACGTGTTCATCATTACATTAGATTATTTGAACAAACATGCATTGCAGTGCCTTTTCTTGCTTGATAATCAGATATAGGCACTGTTTATCTTTCTCTGCTGAGACCTACATTTTACCTGCTGAGAGTAGGAAACATTGACATGGTGTGATGCCATCCTGATCACCCCATTTTATCTGGGTCTATATAGACTGTTGATCAAACGTCTTTTAACTACGGGGAGCTTTGATGAGTGAACTGGAGGATGCAGGGATGCAAGACAACTCCTTCAAAATTAATCATTTAAAATTCCAGACGAACTCATGAAAGTAAGAGCTATTAATAGAACTAATGAAATTTTATTAATGCACCATTTACGATTTCTTGTCTTTTTTCCAGTGACACATATGCTGTATTTGAAATAAAGCAAAAGAGATTATTGTGATCTGCAGTGAAGCAATTATAGCTTTTGAGACAGACTAAGGTTTGTATGAATTCTGACTTGGTTTCCTAATCAAGATGAAGGGAAAGTCTGTTCTGGACCACTGGAGATAATGCTGAACAGGGTGGAGGCAAAGCAGACCCTCAACTAACATTGTAACTGCAGTCTGCTTATATTTACACTAGAGATTACTTGCTTTTTTCAAATATTCCAAGTACTCAGCAGAGAAAGGCTTAAGAGAAGCTAATATACATAACCATTCTAATTAGAAGTTAAGTATTAATTATTTAAGCTTTTTTGGTTATACATATATTCTATAAAAAGCAAAATTAAATCCATAAAAAATTTTTAATTAATCAGTTTTCTGGAGGTGAAACATTTTTGCCATAAACTTTGGAGATAGACTGGTTATCAGTAAATTTTGAACATGTTTAAACAGTTTTCAAAATATTATTATTTATATGATAGGATATGAATTATGTTTTTACAAGTAGCAAGTATCTGTAATATAAAATTGTCCTCATTTGTGAATATAACATAGATATTAACGAAATACAAAAGCAACATTGAGTTATACCCCTAATTATATTAAATAACTTTATCTAATGAGACATTGGTAATGACTATTTAGCTCATAATTCAGGGACAAAGGTTAGCATTTCAAAACTCAAATGTAGTTTCCTTTCTATGAAAATAAAAGCTAATAATCTATCAAAATATTAAATACTAAATTAAATATTAAATTTCCCCTACTTCTCAGCAGTAGTACTGGAATCTTTAAACCTACTTATCATTTTTGATTATTTAATAGTGATCATTTTAATTTTTAAGGGTTACATTAGAATGAATTCAAGACATATGATAACTAAAACAATTTTCCATATTGCCAATCTACAGGATTATAAAGTTTGCTGGAAAAGGTATTGAATGTAAAATTTTTTTTCCAAGGTGAACATTTTTAGCTAATGTCAAATTACTTGTAACCTTCTGAAAATCACTCAGAGTATATGACTTTGGCAGCATAATTGGGTGCTTCCATAATAAAGCTCAGGTAATTGGAAAATTAAAATTCTTTCCCGTGCTTACAGTGAAAAGCAATTTGTAATGAATCATTGAAAACTTAGTTTATATGAAATAAAATTTAAGGTTAAACTCTAGCTGTTATTAGGTATAGAAGGTTTTGAAAGGTGTTAAATAGTGTTTTGGAGTAATTATTTTGTGTTACTAAATTGCAATGATCCTCCCAAGCTATTACTAGGTGTAAGAGTTAATTTGATACATTTTCATTTTCTAAACCTTGTTGAGTTTATCAATTACTTTAATGGAAAAAGAGAAAAGGACTCATGGAAACATTTGAAGAAAACACTATACCTACCCTCATATTCCTTGATTAAGAAAATGTTTGTTTTTCTGGGATATGTAATTCAACTTACCACAATCACTATGTAAGAAAGATGTAAAATTCATAAATTAATGCTAATGGAGCTCATAAAACTGTGGAATTCCATTGAAATTCAATAGGAAGTTTAGAATCAGACCAGCTCCCTCATAATTTAAAGAAAATTGATGCTGAGTGTTGAACAGCAAATCAGAGCTAGTAGAATATATCAAGCGAATTTTCATTCCTTTTTGTATATTCTCCTCATCATGTCTGTTGGAGTGTGGAATGGAACCAGAGTTTAGGTTTGACAAACCTAAATTTTGATTAAATTCCCACACCATCTGTTCAAGAAATACTTTAATGTACTATTTCATTTAACCTAGGTATTTCATATCTACCTTTTCTCAACCTGTTCAGTTATAATACATGAGAATTGGAGTTATTGATAAGAATAAGAAAACATTCAAAATTAATGTATGGTAAAGATATACTTGATCTTGATGAAAACCCAGAGAGATGAGAATAAGCCAAATCAATATCTAGAGAAAGATTTTCTCAAGCACTAAGACCAAATGAAGTAATAAGCTTGACAAGTGAGGAAAACAAAAAGGAAGTGTGAGTGGAAGGCCAATGGTATGTCAGGGTCAGTAGACAGTGGCCATCTAAGTCATAGTTAGGAGCCATGGGAATTCAGGATATAGTTTTGACCAAGGGATCACAATATGATTGATGTTTTTGAAAAGATTTTTTCATGTAGAGAATGGATTGTAGCAGGGATAAGACAGGGATCAAGGTGATAAATCAGACATCCTTAGCAGGTGAGAAATAACAGTGGCTTAAATGGTTATTGCAGTGGAAATGGTGGAAATCCATTTAGAGTTATAATAAGTTTTAGAATTAGAATCCACAGGACGTACCAAGAGATTGAATGTTGGGTGTGTGGGAAAGAAAGGAATCCAGGATGACATCTAGGATTGTGTTTGAGTGATTAATTGTGCCATTTCCCAAGATAAGGAAGAATAAAGGTGGGTCAAATTTGGGGTGCTAAAGAATCAAAAGCCTTTTTGGGGGCGTATTAAATTTTAAGATGTCAATTATAAAAAATTATGGAGATGCCAAACAGATTGTTGATGTTTGAGCCATGAAATCATAGAGTGGTCTCATTTGCTTGTATATATTTAGAAATATGTGACATTTGGAGGCTTGCAACTTGACGAAAAATGTGGATAAAGAACCAAAAATATAAAACCGGAAAGTGAGTGGAAGAGTGTGAGATGTTATCTATAAAAGCAAACCAGATTTTTAAATCTCAAGCAGAGAGATTTTGATACAGTTCATTCTTATAGTAAAAAGGATTAAAATACATCTTTTTAAACCTAGAGATAAGTAGGAAATATACCTTGCAAATCACTAGAGAAAAAAAAAAACTTGGTTAATATAGTAAGAGATAGAGGAAAATTTTAAATAGTACGTAAGGAAAAACTGAGAAATAGGTGGTTACAAGTGGGAGAAAATATATCCATTAATAGAAAAAATATAAATGGGTTATATGCTCCTAGTAAAAGCCAAGGATCCTCAGATTAGGTGAAGAACAACACTATTTACCAAGACACAATCAGTAACAACTATCACAGAAATGTGAAAAATTAAAGAAAAGACAAATATGTATCATGGAACCACAACCACAAATAAAATATAAATGGTAGCATTAATGCAAAAAAAAAAAAAAAAAAAAAAAAAGTAAAGTTCAAGGCCTGGAGGGAAAAATCAGGGAAAGGGAATTATTTTGCAGGGATAAAACACATAATCTACAAAACGACTACTTAATATTATACATCCCAGTATTGAATATTACGTGGGGCATCACTCAATAGATTTTACAGAAGAACAAAGAGCTTAGTTAATCTGGCAAGATAAAGTGGTTCTTTGTTATGACATCCTCCACTAGAGATCAGATAGATAAGATAGATAGATAGATAGATGATAGATAGATAGATAGATAGATAGATAGATAGATAGATAGATAGATCTGATGTCATTAGGAGTCTTTCAGTTTTCCTTAATAAGCATCTTATAAGATACCTTAATAATCCATTTCACCCTTATGGAGTGATTATATTACAAGCCACCCAGGACAGAATTTGGCATTGCACATTAGATGCTCATATTCCTAATATTCTCTTCAATTGTATAGCCATCTCCCTCTTCTGTCTTCTTTCTCTCCAATTTCTTCTCCTCCTCTCCAGGAACAATGTCCAAAGAATTACCTTATTTTCTCTCATGTTCTTATACCCCTGTACTCAAGTCTTACCTCCAAGCAGCTTGTCAATGTATCTTTCCAAACACATTTCCTTCCTGAGAAATGGTCTTGTGCCAGCTATGAAGATAATGAATTTAAATCTTATATTCTATATCTACATCAATATCAATACTAATATTGTTATTTCTGTATGCTTTGCATATTATATTGGTTATGAGGGTGGGTTCTGAAATCACAATACTCAGTTTAATTATTACTTCTACACTTCCTCAATAAGTGTACTTAAATGAATTTATTAACTTCTCAACCTCCATTTCCTTATCAGGAAAATGGTCCAGAGTAATGCTTATAGTGTTGTGTGCAGATTAGCAGTAAAGAATGTTAAGTACTGATTGCTGTCCCTATTCTATCAAAGGTACTCAGTTTCTTCAAATACAAAATGGAGAAAATAATAGTACTTGCTTCATAAAGTTGTGAGGTCTAAGTGAGAAAATGCAAATAAACTGCTAAGTAAAGTAATGGCACATAGTAAGTGAACAACATATTTTATTGCAACCACTATTAGTGGAGGCAACATTATTTCTCTATATACAATATCTGTTTAATATATTTATTAACTAGTTATAATAATAAGCACTCATTGTTTATATTATGTCAATAAGGTAATTTTTATAGATGATATTAAACCAGTAAGTTTATTAGTATCCATCCTATATCCAAGCCTTTCTATTGGGTCTACTTTATTCATATACTTTTTTTTTAATCCCTCCCCATACCTGATGGTTCTCTTGTCTGTCTGCTCATTGTTTGCTCGCCTTCTCCAGGAGGCACCAGGAACCAAATCCGGGCCCTACCACATGGGAGGTTAGTGCCCAATGGCCTGAGCCATATCTACTCGCTGGGTGTACTTTAATACACTCAAACATAACCATTTATCTAATAGAAAAAAATAAAAATATCTAGAAGAAACGGATATCTTCCATTTCACAGTCTTTAATGTCCAAATTATTAATTAGTGGTAAATTTCACAGCAAGAAAAAAGGTAATCTGTGGTCCCTATTCTCTACTCACCAAATATTTATAATAAAATGACAGTCTTCTGGGACAGATTTCATAGCTTACTGTTTATGTATATATGCTATGTATGTTTTTTTTTGTTTTTTTGTTTTTTTGATTAATTCAATATGTTTTATTGCCTTATACTTGGTTTAATTTAAGTTAAATTATCTGCTATGAAAAAGCTTTAGCCTCACAGCATCTTCCCTATCATCTAGAAGTCAATTTAGCAGCAATAAAGTCCCTTTATCTATAATTTCTCCTACTTAATCTTGGATATTACAACTGTAATATTGGGGTAACAAATACAAGTGATCACCATCCATATTTTCAGTGTTTGTGTCTATATTACAAAAAACTTTAAAAAATTATAATGATCATAATTAGTGTTGAAAATTTTCATTTTCTTTTATTCAATTCTCAAGTATTGGTTAGTCTTCTTAACAAACTGTTTTTTTTTTTTTTTAAGTTTCTATTTTATTTATTTATTTATTTATTTTTAATATGGGTAAAAATCAAAATTCTCACAATACATACAAACATTTGCAAAATGATATATAAATATATATGCATATATGTGTATTTGCTTACAAAAATGTTATTTATATATATATATATATATATATATATATATATATATATATACATATATTTTAAGAGGTGCTTAGATTACCCAAAATATTACATGGAACCCACTGGGATTCCCATGTTGCCCACCTCCCTATGTATGTTTTGACAAGGCTAATATAAGGGTCGGTTGGATAGAAAAAGATATAAATATTGGCATTAAAACTATAAGTGATTTTTAATGTATCATACAGAAAGATTATGGTATGCCTAGCATCTGTTAAACTAATTGTAATAAGAAGAGAGTAACTTTAGTGGTGTAAAAACAAATCCTAAGTAAATATTTTGGTTAGATTCATACTCAGTTTCTTAGTTCAGCTTTTGAAACAGTGACTTGGAAATAATTCCCAAAAGCCCTTCCTTATTAAAAATGATTTGCTATTATAACAATAACACAATCTAATTCTAGATAGCATCTGAAAGTATCAGTGCAATCATCCACCTCTTGCTTCCAAGTCTAGATTTCTTTCTTTTTTATGCTTAGCTGTATTCTCCTGGCTAAGTTCAAATCCTCTTGGTTTCAAGCCAATTTTTAATTGAATTCAGTTAGTTTAATTGCTCCTCAGAGATGTCCATAAAATGTGCTCTCCCAGATTTCTTAGCACAAGTGCCATTGTCTCTGCTCAGCATTCCCAGACAGCAAAAGTGCCATCAAGCTCTGTCTTGCTCAACAATGACTCTTTAATGTGGTCATCTTATGTGCTTTGTATTTGAATTATAATTTAGAACAAATTAAAATCTATTTAAATGGATAACATCACCTCTTAGTACTCTTGATGGAAAGCCATTTCAGAACATTCTCTCTTTAAGGTACCACAGTAAAAAAGTTTGTCATATTTTACATCCTTAAATTTGTCATCCATTTTATTTCCCCTTATAATTTAATCCTACATTTTGTTTGATGCTCATTAAATAAATAAAATACTGTGATGTGTTCATGTCATATACACTTCACAGATGAATCATAAAATGTTTTACACAAATAGATTACAAAAATCAGGGAATTTGTATTTCAATATTATGTATCAGATTTTGGAATCAGGCAGTTCATGGAAGAGAATAAAGTAATTTGCTGTGGTATTGAAAGATCATGTAATGAGTCAATAAAAGTATCTCACAGAACGAATCTGAAGGCTATAAAATCGTTAATAAATAATTAACATCATGTAAAAGTATAGCATTTCCATGCTTATGAAGTCCATTCTCATGTATTTGATCGCTGACATCAATGCTGGAAAAGAGCCAGGAATGCTATTATTCCAATTTTGCAGTGCAGGGGTCAACAAACTATGCCTTTGAGCCAAATCTGGCTAGTGCTTGTTTTGTAAATAAAATTTTATTGGACCACAGCCATGCCCATTCATTTATGTATTGTTTATTGCTGCTTTGGCACTACAAAGGCAGAATTAAGTAGTTGTGACAGAGATTATATAGCCCAAAGGCATAAAACATTTGCTATCTGACCCTTCACAGAAAACGTTTGCCCAATCCTGTTATAAATGACTAAAGTGAAATGAGAAAGTGTGGCTAATACATGGCATCTATATATCTAGTCTAACGCAGTACGTAGTATAGCCAACATTTGGGATTTCCTGAACGCAAATCCAAGTGTTTAAATTCAAGTCCTGGGTTATTTTCCCTTTAATATTATATGAATATTGGTGGGAAACACCTGTGTCAACAATGGAAAGCCTTACAAGTATATTTTCATTTGAAGCCATTACAAATACTTATCTGGAATCTATAAGGGGTAGAGGGATTGTAAGGAGGAATACTGCAGTTTTATATTCCATAACCAGAAAATGAGTCTTAAAGAGACAGAAGTACAAGAGCTTTACAGCTTTAGCCAGTCTAAAGTCTTGGGGGGAAGCCAGGATGCAGGAACAAGAAGAGCAAAGGTATGGACTTGCACACTGCAATACTATGGATTCAGAGCAGTTCGTGAACCAGTACAGTGAATTCAACACTGCTGGCAATCTGAAACTCAACTTCATCAGCCATTAAGAGTTCCACGTGTGTCTAGGTTACACCGGTTTTTAGGCAAATGGCTCAGATGGACAGTGATGGAGATATTGCATAAGGATTTTAGAATTCTTTTTCCTTCTTTTCTGACAACTTATGTTTGTTTACTTGACCCTTAAATAGTAAATCCTGTTAGACATATTTCCACCATAATCTGAGGAAATTTCATCAGTGCTGTACCTATCAAACAAGTCCTTTGGTCTGATTTCTCATTTGCAAAATGCACATGATGATAATGCCTTTTACAAGATGCTTTGGAGCAGCACTTACATTTGGTGTAGGTAAACTAGACTGTTAAAATTTTTCTGTTGCTACAGGCTGTTCTCTAATCCTTGTTCAAATTCTAATTCTTTAAAGACCTGGTTCCACCTTACTCTTTATTTATTCTCATCAATTTGTAGTTTAACATTAGAAGGATTTGTCCAACTTATAAATTCTCTTGAGAATATAAAATGGAAAACACAAGTTTTAATGCTTTAGAATAGTTGGAAGGTAGGTACAAAATTAAGGACAAGTTTTAAGTGGCCCTATTAATACTCTGAATTTGTATTAGATAATTAAAACTTCTGAAGAAGGGTTAATAGGGAAGAATATTTAAGAACTCTGAAAAAACAGTCATTTTAGCATGGGATCTAAGGATAGGATCCAAATAGCCTGAAGTCTAATTTAGGACTCGGTGTACTTTATGATACTTTATATATTAATTTAATCATATTTGTTGAGCATCTACTATGTTACAGGCACTATTCTTGGTTCTGGGGATGCAGCAGTGAACAAAATAGATATGTTACCTGTATCCCCAGATGTTCATGTGATCTGGTAATAAATGCTATGATCGAGAATGAACTTGTATCGAATAGACAGTGATCCGGGTTATGGGGGATCTGTGTCTTACGGTGGTCAGGGAATACCTTGACGCTCTTTGAGAAGAAACCCAAAGATAGTGAGGAAGTGAGTCAGTGGGATATCTGGAGCCAGAGATGTTTCAGTTGGTGGGAACATGAAGTGCTAAGTTATAAAGTAGGAATGCCTTTATTTTGTTCTCAGAAGAAGGTAGCACATGTGAGAAGGGGAGTTGGTGGAAGGATGAGGTTAGAGAGAACTGTGTGGTCTAACACTGAAGTATCCAAATTGTTAAAAAAATGGCCTGGACTTCCAGGTTACAGCTTGTGCCTTCTGTTCTAACAGCTGCTTTCTGGATTCCTTGACTTCTTAGAGGCTTTCCTCTGGCCATTGCATTAGGTTTTACCAGTACTAATTAATTAATAAGTACTCGAGATTTTATCCTAGAACTCAGAGTGTCATTTCAACAAATGCCATGATAATTAAACAATTCTACTTCCTTATTCCAATCTCTGTGCATGCCTTGACACTTTCAAACTATTTTACAACCTTATTCATAAAGGTCAGGTTTTTAATGTCATATTTTCTTGACTATAAATTAGATATTAGGTTCGTTATGACTTCCTTATATTTATTCAATTATTTCCTTTCCTTATGTAGATCTTTTTTCTCTTGTGGTCAAATATGCCCTATTTTAAATTTTTTTTTTTACTGCAAATGAATTATTATTTTCACATGTGTTGAAACAGATTTCATATGTTTTAGTCACTTTGGATTATAATTAAACTCTCTGTAGGAGACTATAATATTTAGACCTCACTCCCAACTACTGAATACTAATAGGTGGATAATTCCTTCAATTTGTGTATATTTTGTGATTTACAGATGTGATTCTTAAAAATTGATTATACCACTGTTATATAAAATTTCATAAGGAACAAAATTTCATTAGAATGTAAATAGTATAAAGAAGAAAATACTAAATATTCAGAACTAAACAAGATAATATTTTTGTCTATATTTTCCCAACATTGTTGTCATGCTCAAATACATATAGGTATATATAAATAATTGTATAATCCTGTACATAATATTTTATAACAAACTAAAAAATTGAAATAATATTTTATTTCAAAGACCTTATTAATTACATGAATGATATAAAGAGATAAATTGTACTTAACAAATTTGAAAGAAATTGAGGGGAAAAACTGATACTATAGTATGAAACTGTTAAAGTAAACTTTAAAGCATCTCAAAATCTCATTTTATATAGCACACGAAGTAATAAACAATGTAGTCAGAAAAATATTTCATGCTTTTCACCAATAATAATTTTAAAGCATTTTATTGCTATCATCATTTTTAATGATTATATGACATTCAGTCATATTAATGTGCCACAGACTATTAAGCCTTCTTCTATTGTGGCCCATTTGGAATGTTTCCAATATTTTGGTTAAATGAACCAAATTGCAATGATCAAACTTTCTGCAAAGTTCTAATGACATTTTTTTAAAAGTAAATCCTTGCTGGTTGAAAAATATGAACATTTCTGTATATTTATATTGTCTCGCTACCAAATGTCATAAATGAGTTTGTGTTAATTTACACTCCAAGTAAACCATTTCCCACTGTGGTTTTTATTATTAAAATTATTCATTTTTCCTTATCTTTTAATTTTTATTCTACTATGTGTTTAACTACATTCACATATGTAATTCAGTGCTGTTAATTACATTCACAATGTTGTGCTACCATCACCACATGAATAGAATATATTTCATTCTTATGCTAATGCAAACAAGCATATCATTGTTACTTTAAGTATCATTTCTTTTGACTTCTAGTGAAGATAAATTATTTTCATGTTTATTGACTACATTTCTTCAGTCTACTACAGTGGTTAAAGTCATGAAGCAAGCTCTGATATCATTGGATGTATTCTCTTGGACAAGTTATTAATCTCTCTAAGGCATTGTTTCCTTTCATTTAAAAATACTCATTGTGAAAATTAAATGATAGATGAATTTAATACAGCAGTTGATAAAGTATAATCAATATCAATATTTGCTAATATTATGATGTTTTAAGATTCTTGTTAATATAATTTTTTGATTTTTCTGTTTAGGTTATTTTTTCTTATTAATTTGTAAGTGGTTTTTGTATATGAACAATTTTAATTATAGAAGTAAATTATTCTCCCCAGTTTGCCATATTTTATTTCTTTTAATAGTGCCTTAAATTATGTATTTAAAATATTTTGTAAACAAATCTATCATCTGCTTCTTTTATGGTTTTTTCTCTCTCCTTACATTCTTGAAATGTTCTTCCTATGGGAGAATGAGCAAAATGTTCATTGTTATTTTCCTCTATTTAATTATTTCAAACTGATGATTAACCTTTTAATATGTCCCAATTTGGTGTCCTGAGAAAACTTTAAGTTTCCCTTATGTGGTAGGCACAATTCTCTAATGGCCTTCAAGTTTCTGCCCTTTGGTGGACTCACCCTGCATCACTCCCTCCCTTGACAGTGGGTGGGACTTATGAATATGATGAGATATTACTACCATGATTTTATTAGATATGGCAAAGTGATGGGATTTAGCAGATGTAATCACTGTAATCAGTTGACTTTATGTTAATTAAAAGAGAGATTATCCTGGGTGTCCTGAACTAATCATTTGAGTCCTTTGAAAGGTCAGAGAAGTAAGAAGTCAGAGAAATTTAGAACAGTAGAAATGCTTTCCAGCTGTCCTTGAAGAAGCAATCTGCCATGTTGTAGAAGGGCCATAAACAAGGAACAATGGTAGACTCTAAGAGCTGAATTTTTCCAACAACTAGTGAGCTTGGAAGGGGACCGTGAGCCTCAAATACACTAGCAGCCCTAGCTGAACTTTGTGTTCAGCCTTATGAGAGTCTGAGCAGAGGACCCAACTAACCTGACTCAAGGAACTGTGAGATAATGCACTTATATTTTTTAAAGCTGCTAAATTTGTGGTAATTTGTTGCACAGTAGTAGATAACTAATATTCTTTGTCATTTATTTCCAAGATGATGCATGGATTTCTTGCAAACTTAAAATGTCATATTTGCCATTTCTAAATATTTATATACTCTTGGAAGAAGCAACATGTTTAAATTATTTAACTTTATAATATGATTTAATCTGGTGATTAAAGTTTCATTCTCCATTTCTTTTCCAAGAATTTCTAACCAATTTTCAACAATTTAACAGATATAGATGAAATTCTTAGACTTCTTAAGAATGACTAATTTTTTCCAGCAAAGGGCAGTATTAAGAAAATGAAAATGCAAACCACAGACAGGTAGAAATTATTCACAATATACACATGAATATTTACTAATGGGTTTAAGTGTACCATATAGAGGCTTTTAAATGTTTGTACCTAACAAGCTAACATCAATAATTACCCAGCTAATTGAACTTTATCAATGATTCAGGAAGGAACACGATTAAAAAGATTAACATGGTATCTTAGCTCTGACATGGAGTTCCCGTAGACTTAAAAAGAAGCTTTTGTAAAATGTTAAAAAAAAAAAATCAGTTGCCAATATAAGAGTTTTGACATTAGGAAAGAAAATGATGATCAGAGTCCCTCCTTTACCAAGGACCTAGTGACCTGGAATTAGAATAAACTTATTCTTCTCAACTTCTGATTCAGGAAAAGGAGAAAATGTCAAAGGAAATTGTTGAAATCAGGAGCAGACTGATAAGGAGGGAGAGAGAGGTGCTCTGGATTATGCAACAGCTTTTGATTGGCCTCCATTTTGCCCCTCTCCAGACAGGAAGGCTTATCGTCCTAATTTTTTTTTTAGACTGTCACTCCCATTTCAGAAAAGTTCAATTACAGAAAATGTACACTTCTCAGCTAGTCTTTTAAGCCCTTCCATAATCTTTCTTTACTCTATCTACCCAGGTGTAGTTAGGCTTCTCTTTGGTTAGAAAAATTTATTTTACCAAGCCACAATTGCATCATGATAACGTCCTTCTATAATTCATTTTTCAGGTTATTTCTCTGCCATAAATTAGATTTAACTTAATAAATATTTTCATTGAACACATACTCTATATATAACCTTGCGAGAGATACTAAGATTAATCAAATGCTGTCCTCACTTCTGTATATAATGTCTTTTACATGGCAGATGCTGAGAAAATATAAAAGATAAGGAATAAATAAATAAATGGTGACATTATAGAAACCTTTATTCCTTTCCCTTTGTCCCTTGATTTTTGAAAGAGAGTTAATGCAACATGATTCATTTCTGCCATGAAACCTTCCTTCAATTATTTTAATACTTAGTAATTTCTTTCTTTCGTAGTTCTCATAGTCTATACTCCTTGCTACTGAAAGTATGATACTAAAAGTGTGATGCTGATACCAGAGCATCAGCTTCACCTGTAAATTTATTAGCTTATGAATCTCACTGTGGATATTACAGATTTGGTAGATAATAGGTCCTAAATAAATACTTGTTTACTGATTACAATCAGGCATTGATGCCCTTTAATTATCCATAAACAATTGTATTTTATTTAATATACAATACTTAGCAATGAAGGAAAATATAGTCATATAACTCCACCATAATAACCAGAAGAAAATACTTAACATTGATACAGTAATCATGGTGGTATTCAGATGAAATATTTTTTTAGCAAGAACATTAAATAGATGATGTGTATTTCTCAGTGTATCATAGCAGGAGGCACAAAATGTCATTTTGTTCCATTACTGAAAACTGTTAATTTTGAAGGATTGATTGAGGTGTCTGACAGATTTCTTCATTGTTAAGGTGCACATTTTAATTAATAAATTATATATTTAAGGATAATCTTTCCAACTGTGAATATCCTGTTCCCCAAAAATCTTCCACTCAATAGATTTAGTATCAACTGATGATCTTTATCAATTAATATTTTAGTGTTTGAAAAAAGATGATTTTTAACTCTACTTTTCCTTCAACATTTATTCTTAGCATTCTTCTATAAAGAACATCTTTTCTTATCACTCCAGTTTATTTTTTAGTATTTCTAATGACTCAGTTAAAACACATACATACGCACATATGCATATTCAAAGTGTAACACTCCATTACTGCCATACTTTTCGAAGTTCCAGGTATTCTAAATTGGCTCATCAGGAGGAAATCCTTCAAGCTTGTTTTCTCTTCAGTTGTTGAGTACTTCTTTACATTCAGCATAGCAACAAGATGTTCTGTACTTGTCCTTTCTATGACCCAGTCTTGGAATCAGCCATTTATCCAGGATTTCTTTTCCTTTTTTTGTGTGGTTAAAAGCATTTAGTAAGCAAAATATGGGCACCAGATATGTTCATTGTTACTGAGATTCCATTGCTTCTAGACCCTCTCAGTGATCAGTTAGGAAATTCACGCATCCAGATTAATACTTACCTGACCTAGGCGATCCACTGGGATTCCTGCACTCCATATTTATGTCTTTTCACTCACACTGAAAACCCTGGTATGACCAATATATTTATTCATTTACTCAAATTTCATTACAGGTAAAATGGTTGTCGAATTAAAACGCTGTCACCCACTCTAGCAGTTTGGTAGTTTAATATAGATATGAATTCCAAAAATAGATATTGGATTATGCTTGTAAACTGGTCTGTTCATCTGGGCATGATTAAGTTATGATTAGGGCTTTGATTGGGCCACATCAGTAGAGCAATGAGCCCCGCCCCTTGGGGGGTGGGGTCTCAAAGATAAAAGACATGGCAAAGGACAGTTACAGTTTCTGAGTTGGAGTTCCAATGCTGAGTTTTAATGCTGCAGCCCGAGGAAGTAAGCACACAGAGGAACTTGGTCGTGAGGAAGGAGAGAAGGCCCTGGGCAGAGACGAGCCGTTCGCCTGATAGTCTACAGCTGGCCTTGTGGAGAGAAGCAAGCCTATATCGGCAGCCTTCTTGCTCCAACACGTGGCAACAAACTTTGGTGAGGGAAGTAACTTATGGTTTATGGCCTGGTAACTGTAAGCTTCTACCCCAAATAAATACCCTTTTATGAATGCCAACAGATTTCTGGTAATTTGCATCATCTCCCCTTTGGCTGACTAATACAGGGGATATATGATTCAAACTTCAATACTGTTCCTTCTATCACATTCTTACAAACTCCCACTAGGTAAATAATTACACTTGTTATGTGTTTATCATTGCTACATTTCTTTTTGTAAATAAAGCAAATGTGCATAATATTCTCATTTCTGTTTTTGTTTTGCAAAAGGCAGAATATTGTATAGATTTTCTTTAACCCAACATATGGAAATCATTCCATATTAGTTCATAGGGCTATTCCTAATTCTTCATTTTTTGACATCTCCATATTTAATCAGTTACTTATGTGTGGGTATTTAGATTTTGTCCAGTATTTTGCTGTTACAATTAATGAACAATCCTGAACAGTGTTTTTGTTGTTGTTGTTGTTGTCTTTTTATTTTTATTTATTTAGTTATATTTTATTTTTTTGTTGTTGAACAGTGGTTTTTGAAAGAACATAGAAGTATATTTTCAGGATAAATTCATAGAAATGGGATTACTGGATCAAAGGATAAATGCCTATGTGGTTTTAATAGGTATTGCCAAATCCCTTCATAGATATTATGGTATTTTGTATTCATGCCAACAATGCACAAGGTAGCTTGTTTCCCTGTGTAGTTTTACTAATAGAGTCAATATGAGAAGTAGTATCTCAGTGTCATATTCATTTTCATTTTTCTTATTATGAGAAAAGTTAAGCATTTTTTCATGTTTATGAGTTATTTATGTGTAAATGTACACACTCATTCCCGATTAGAAGGACATTCATCAATAGTTTTCTTCTTTTTTATATGGTTTCATTTCTAATTATATGATTTCATTTTTTTACACATAAATTACTTTGTCCGTTTGGAGTTATTATATCTGAATTTTAACATAAAGTTATCATAAAGATTCTTATTTTATGGGAGAACACTTATTCATGGCTATTATTAATTAACTGAATACAAAATTTGGGGGTTATTTTGATACCTGAATTTAGTTTTTATTTGTTCACTCCTTCACATATTCATTTATTTGCTGATTCATCTATGCAACATGTAATAAATCCTTAATAAAGTACTGTCTTAAGTATTTTTGAAGCATTATGGTTCACAGCAACCTTATGAGGTGGATACTATTATAATTCTTACTATACAGTTAAAAATGGTTTAGTAATTTGGTCATAGTTACGGAATTAGGAAACAGCAAAACTAGGACCAAAATCCAGGTATCCTTACTCCAAAGTCAGGCATGCCAGGAATTGTGGTGGGTACAGAAATATACTCTAAGTCAGACACAGTCCCTGCTCTCAGGTTTCCCTTTCTCTGGATAAGAAGACTGATGTATGAAGAGGTATTTATAATATTACATATTTAAAATAGCAAAATGATTCATTCTGCTCATTATCTATGCTAAAATAATAGGTATATCTAATAAACAATAAAATAGATATCTTTCAACATAAAAAGTGACAGGATAGAATGTGTTTTTTGAGAAAATAGTTTTAGCAGCAGTATGGAAAGTGATCTGGGATAGGAGAGATATTACTGATCCATAAAGTATAGCTAGTATTAAAAGGGTTTTTTAACTTATACTTGAGGGTAAGTTATGAAGCCCTGATTTTAGTAAGAGTATGTGATGATACTAATGCTATGGCAGTAGGAAGGGAAACAGAATTTATATGGAAGATACTGAAATAGAAAAGAGATTTTAGATGTGAAGAATATGGGTGAAAGGGTAGTATAGATGTCTCTGAATACTAGTTTCAAAAAGTATCTGTATTGAGAATTTCTGGGGAAGATAGTGGAGTAGGGATCTCAGGACACAGTCCTTCCACCCAAACAACTATGAAACAGGCAGCAACTGTCTGAAACAACTATTTTGAAATTCAAGAGGCCAGAAGAGAGGAACAGATGTGGTTCAAGGTGTTTAGTGCCTGCTACCCACATGGGAGGTCCCCAGTTTGGTTCCTGGTGCCTCCTAAAAACAAACAAACAAACAAACAAAAAACACCACACAAACAAATGAAAAAACCAACTCAGGGGAAGAGCTGATGTAAAGCTCAGTGGTCAGTGGTTGAGGGCTATCTTCCCGTATATGAGGTCCCAGTTCAATCCCCAGCCCCACTACCGCAAAACAAAACAAAACAAAACAAAACAAAACAAAACTGTCCAGCATCCAAGGAAGAGTGGAAGGAAGAGGCTCATAAATAAAATACGGTAAAACATTGTAAATTGCTCTCTTTGGACAGTGGCTACTGGAACCCATCCCCCATGCTCATGGCAGCATGGGAGGCCGCCTTGGGGTCGAGTACCTGGCTAGTTGCTGTTACCAGAAAGGGATGTAAAAATCCTCTTCCCCAAGAAAAATGGTAGGCATGGCTGATCACTGATAATGGCTTTTGGTTTGCAAATTTGGATGACTGGGTCCCTGCTCTGGTAAAGCTATTGTTTCAATCCACCCTAAACAAAAGTAGTAGCAATCACTGTTTCAACTCTCCCCAGGCAAGTTGGAGGTGTTAGAGATTTAAAGACTCATTGCTTCCTCGAGGCTGCAGGGGAAAAATTAGATGAAGGGCAGGGAAGATCAGCTTTGGGAAGCCATCAGAGAAGATTTTGGCACTCTTCCTGATCCCCATCTCACGCACTCTGGAGCCAGTCTGAGCCCTCTTTGTGGGTCACTGCCCTAATTGGCTGGGAATGAATGACTTGGGAAAGTCCTCTCCCAGGTGACCTTCCCTCATATTTTGACCGGGAGGCAAAAGCAGCACAATGGCAGGAGACAATGAAAGAAGTATAAAAGCTAAAGAGGCAGACAGTCTGGGACAAAAACCTGCTGGCTTCAAATACACAGGAGAGGAAGGTCTGTCTCCTGAGAAACAGAGGGGACTACCAAGCTCCTGTATACAGGGAAACTTTAAAACAACTAACAAGCAAGAGCCCAGGACAAGACATATGCCTCCAAAGACAGGGAAAGCCCTGCACACATCATTCATCTTGGGCAGACCTTCTTGATAGAAGGACCAACGCTCAAGAAAATCTCTCTTACCAGCTCGTTACAAAATCAAGAAACAGACCTTCCAGGGAGTAACTCACAGAGTTAATATTTAAAAATATTAAAATGTACAGAGTGCAAAAGAAGAGTAGCCGACAAATAAAGAAATAGGAAATGATGGCACATCCAAAGGAAGAGGATAAACATACAAAAAACAGCAATGAAGAAGACCAGAATATGGACATACCAAAAAAGCCTTTAAAAAATATTAAAATTGATCAAGGACAGTTCTGGGAAGATGGCACTAGAGTAGGCAGGCAGTCTGTCCCAGAAGGAGAAGAGAATGGAACTTCCCAACCCTTATGAAAGACATAAATATCAATGACTAAGAAGGAAATGCACACCAAAAAGAATAAATCTGAATAGACCTACCCCTAGATACCTACTATTCAGAATGACAAATATCAGAGATAAAGAGAGGATTCTGAAAGCAGCAAGGGAAAAGTATAGCATAACATACAAGGGAAACACGATAAGATTAAGTGCCTACCTCTCATCAGAAACCATGGAGGTGAGAAGAAAGTGGTATGATGTATTTAAGGGGCTGAAAGAGAAAAACTGCCAGCCAAGAATTCTGTATCCGGCAAAACTGTCCTTCAAAAATGAGGGTCAGTTAAAAGTCTTCACAGACAAACAAACACTGATGGAATATATTACCAAAAGACCAGAATTACAAGAGATTCTAAAGGGAGTGCTACAGCCTAAAAGGAATAAACAAGGGCAAGAGACTTGGAGAAGAGTGTAGAAATGAAGATTATTAAGAAGGATAGATTAAAAGGTAAAAGACAGACAATAGAAAAATATGATAATGGAAGGCCAAATGACAAAATGGATGAAGTAAGTAATGCCTTTACAGTAATAGCATTGAATGTTAATGGCTGAAATCCCCAGTCAAAAGACATAGAGTGATAGAATGGATTTTTAAAATGAGCCATCTATACACTGTCTACAAGAGACTCACCTCAGATGTAAGGACCCAATCAGGTTAAAAGTGAATGGTTGGAGATGGAGTGGACATCACTATCCCAGAATCCTCAGGAGTGGGAATGAACTATGGTCTAGAGTGGACTTACTGGTATTCTACTATAGATATATTGTGATTCTAGCAATGGAAGGAATTACAACGTTTATGTGGAGGGAGTGGCCACTGGAGGCTCTGGGGGCAGGGAGAGGAAAAACAGTCATAATATGGGGGCTTTTTTGGGACTTGGGAATTGTCCTGAATGACATTGCAATGACAGATATAGGTCATTCTATATCATTCCATAACATGCTGAACTGTGTGGGAGAAGCATGTAGACTACAATGTGAACTGTAGTCCATGCTCAGTGGCAATGCTCCTGGATGTGTTTATCAATTGCAATGAATGTGCCACACTAATGAAGGATGTTGTTTATGTGGGAGGGTGTGGGAGGTGTGGGGAGTGGGGCATAAGGGAAGAATCCCTATATTTTTTTGTGTAACATTTATGCAATCTAAGTATCTTTTAAAAAATAAATATTAAAAAAGTGAATGATTGGAAAAAGATATTCCATGCAAAAACTAACCAGAAAGAGCTAGAGTAGTGATAACAATATTAAAAAAAAATAGACTTCAAATGCAAAACTGTTATAACGGCTGAAGAGAGTAATAATTTATTAATAAAAGTGGCAATTTACCAAGAAAAAATAACTATACTAAATATTTATGAACCTAACTTGAGTGCCCCAAGTACATGACGAACACACTGGAAAAACTGAAGGAAGAAATAGGTATCTCTAAAATAATAATTGGAGATTTCAATACACCAGTCTCAGAACTGGATAGAACATCTGGACAGAGGATAAATAAAGAAACAGAGAGCTTAAATAAAATGATAAATGAAGTAGACCTAACAGACATCTATAGAGCATTGCACACCAAAACAGCAGGCTTTACATTCTTTTCAAACACTCATGGATCCTTCTCCAGGATAGACCATATGTTGAGTCACAAGACAAGCTTGATACATTTTAAAAGTTGAAATTATACAAAACATTTTCTCTGACTATAAAGGAATGAAGCTGGGAATCAATAATGGATAGAAAAAGGGAAAGTCTTAAATACACTGAGCTTAAACAACATACTCTTAAAGAATCAGTGTGTCAAGGAAGAAAGTGCAAGGGAATTTAACAAATATCTTGAGACAAATTGAAATAAGACCACAACATATCTAAACCTATGGGACACCACAAAGACAGTGCAGAGAGGGAAATTTATAGCCTGCAATGCTTACATTAAAAAAGAAGAAAGAGCTAAAATTGAAGATCTAACTGCACACTGGAGGAACTAGAAAAAGAGCAACAAACTAACCCAAACCAAACCAAAGGAGCGACATAATAAATATCACAGCAG
The DNA here is from genome assembly GCA_026826555.1 of Tolypeutes matacus. Lineage (NCBI taxonomy): Eukaryota > Metazoa > Chordata > Mammalia > Cingulata > Chlamyphoridae > Tolypeutes > Tolypeutes matacus. The sequence goes on along the minus strand of JAKSZT010054473.1, from coordinate 5,303,221 downwards.
AAACAGATAAAATAGAGAACAACAACAACAACAACAACAACAACAAAAAACAACAGAGAGAATCAGCAAAACCAAAAGTCGGTTCTTTGAGATGATCAACAAAATCGACAAACCCTTAGCTAGATGGACAAAGAAAAAAAGAGAGAAGATGCAAATAAATAAAATCAGAAATGATAGAGGGGACATTACCACTGACCCTACAGAAATAAGAGAGATCATGAAAAGATACTATGAACAATTGTATGCTTAAAAACTACAATGTAGAAAAGATGGGCAAATTCCTAGAAAAACATGAACCACCTACACTGACCCTCAAAGAAATAGAAGACCTCAACACACCAATCACAAGTGAAGAGATTGAAACAGTCATCAAAATCCTCCCAAAGATGAAAAGCCTGGGACCAGAGGCCTTCACAAATTGTGGTGTATACACACGATGGAATATTATGCAGCAATAAGAAGAAATGAAGTCGTGAAGCATATGACAAAATGGATGAACCTGGAGGACATTATGTTGAGTGAAGCAAGCCAGACACAAAAGGACAAATACTGTATGATTGAGCTATTATGAACTAAATGTATTATGTAAACTCATGGAGTTAATAATTAGAATATAGGAGACCAGAAAATAGAAGGAGAGTAGAGAATGGAAAGGTGAAATTTAATCTATGCAGAATTGGTCAAAATGTTGTTTATAAATAGCAAAAGATATAAATATGTGCGTCCATGAAGCTCAGAAAAAGCCAAATAGGATAAACATGAAGAAAAACACACCCCATCATATACTGATCACACTATCAAATGCAAAGTACAAGTAGTGGGTTCAGAGAGCTGGAAGAGAAAAGCAACATGTTACATACAAGGGAGTCCCAATTAGATTGAGTGCTGATTTCTCATTGAAAACCAAGGAGGCTGGAAGGCAGTGGGGAGAAATACTTAAGTTACTGGAAGAAAACAAACTGTCAGCCAAGTATTTTATGTTCAGCTGAGATTCTCCTTCAAAAATGATGGTGCAATTAAGACATACTCAGAGAAACAAAAGCTAAGGGAGTTCATCACCACTAGATCTGCCCTATAAGAAGCACTACAGAGAGTTCTTCAGACTGAAAGGAAAGGACAGGAGACAGTGGTTCAAAGTATTACAAAGAAATAAAGACCTGTGGGTAAAAAGATAATTAAAAATGCCAGGATTTTGTATTGTTATTTTTTGGTATATAATTCTTCTTCTTATTTCCTGTAGTGTTAAAATGCAAATGCATGGAAATAATGATAAATAAAGATTTTGGTCATATAGTATACAAAGATATGAGTGGTAACGTACAAAAAATGGTACAGAGCAGTATGGGAAAAGTATATGTGCATGCTACTGAAATTAAGTTGGTATCAAACCAATGGTGATTGTTATATATTTAGGATGTTAAATTTTAACCCCTGGAAACCACAAGGAAAATAGGTGAAAAATATAATCAGATGGAAATGAGAAGACACTCAATATGGTGTAACACAACAAAGCAAATAAATATAAAAGTAGTTTTTAATGGAAGTGAAGGACAAAAAGGTATAAGACTTACAAAGGCTAAATAGCAAAATGGGAGAATAAAGTCCTGCATTATCAGTAGTGACTTTAAATATAAATGGATTAAACTTTCCAGTCAATAGGCAGAGATTGGCAGAATGAATTAAAAAAGCATGACCCAAATATATACTGTTTGTAAGAGACTCATCTTAAATTCATAGGTACTAGTAGGTTGAGGGAGAAAAGATGGAAAAAAATATATACTATGTAAGGGGTAACCCAAAGAGAGTCGGGGTGGCTATACCAATATTGGATAAAATAGACTTTAAGTCAAAAACAGTCACAAGGGACACACATGGTCATTACGTACTGTTAAAGGGGACAATTCAGCAGGAAGATGTAACAATTATAAATGCATATGCACGTAAAGCAGAGCCCCAAAATATATGAAGCAAATACTGACATATCTGAAGACAGAAATTGATGGCTCTACATTAATTGAAGTACACTTTAACACAGCACTCTCAATAATGGCTAGAACATCTAGTTAGCAGATCAATAAGGAAGTACAGGACTTGTATGATACACTAAAGCAACTAGACCTATCGGATATATAGAGAGCACTACACCCAACAAAAACAGAATACATATTCTTCTCCAGTGTACATGGATAATTTTCTAGGACAGATGTTATGTATGTTGGGTTACAATTCAAGTTTCAGTAATCCAAATATATTGAAGTCATATAATGTATATTCTCTGATCACAGTGGAATGAAGTTAGAAATCAGTAACAGAGGGAGAAATGGGACATTCACAAATATGTGTAAATTAAACAGCCTACTCTTAAACAATGGGTTAAAAAGGAAATTTCCCTCTAAGATCAGCAACAAGAAAAGGATGTCCACTGTCACAACTCTTATTTACCATTGTACTGGAAGGGTTTTCCAGGGCAATTAGGCAAGAAAAAGTAATAAATCATATCCAAATTAGAAAGGAATTAGTAAAACTTTCCCTATTCACAGATGACATGATCCTATAAACAGAAATTCCTGAAAAATCTACAACAAAGCCCCTAGAGCTAATAAATTTATTCAGCAAAGTGGTGGGATACAAGATCAACATCCCCAAATCAGTAGTGTTTCTATACACAGCAATGAACAATCCAAACAAGAAATCCAGGAAAAATACTCTATGGCTAGACTGATTTAAGAAAGCTCAAGAAGATTTGTAGCCTTTGAAGTAAAATATAGTATCCACTTATGGTCTACAAGATGTACTTAGATTTTCTTGACTGAGATATTGAGAAAAAACTTTTCTTCTTTGTACACTGCCTTCTCACTCAAATTGAAAAATATTGTTTATTAGAAAATGTTCTACTCTTTTACTAGAATAATAATAAGTCTACTTTAGTACATAGTTGTCATCCCCCCTTGTGTTTGTTCATTTCTCAATCTTGAGGATTTGGGGATGGTGATTCCCACTTTGCTTCTGATTGAGAGGGACCTTAGATCCCATGGGGAAGACCAGTGGAACTGTCTTGCTTGCAGTTATTGATGTTCTCTGATTTTTGGGGGATGGGCATTGTCCATCATCATCCTTTTGTTAGATGTCCTGGGTGAGTCTGATGAATTGAAGGGTAGATGTTGGCTGCAACTCTGCTGAGATTAAGGACTCAACTGGCATATGAACAGCCAGAAGATTTAAGTCCCTGGGACATATATTTAATGGGTATAGCGCTAATTATAGGTTCAAATAAAAAGGGACATTAGAACCATGTGTAGGAAAATTATAAATGAGTCCAAGTCCAATACATTAGGTGGATAGGTTATCATATATTCCAAGGTAAGTCCCATTGACAGGGTGCCAAATCCCTGGGGCTATCTGTCCTGTCTATAGTGTCCAGATGTCTTGAGAGCTCTGAGGAGCACCCTGTGTCAGATTTTGGAACTCCAGGACTATTAGATAATATATTTATGTTGTTTAAGTACCAAGTTTTTGGTAATATTTTACAGCGGCACTAGGAAATGAAACAGCTGGGCATTTGGTGCATTTTTGTTTTATCTGATTGCTGAAGCAGACATTTTTCTTGAGTTTATTTGGAACTGCTACCAAAGAATTGCAAATGTGTTTATTCCCATGATGAAGATGTAAGTCTGCCTCTGTTTGTGAAGACCACACTCTTTGATAAAATGCTTATCTTGAAAACAAAAAGAAATATACATGAAACTGTGATGGCAGAAGGGCAAATAACCATAATCTATAGGAGTCATGCCATTGTCACACTGAGCATCCAGTGAGAGCTTTCCCTCTCACAAAGCTGGCTCTGTCTTGGGCTTGTAAAAAAGCTGGTGAATAGGATAAAGGTATATCTCTTCATTCATTTTGAAAAGGACTGGGAGGATGATTCAAAGTTTATAAGAAATTCACAGACACACTCAACTTTGGGATATCTGTGCTTACAGAAACCTAAAAAACAAAAATACAAATTAGAAATTATCATTCACTCAAGTGGTGCTTCCTTTGGTTAATAAAAATATGATTCCTTACACAGAGAAATAAGCATAAAATCATAAAAAGGGTTTCAAAAAATCTGGTATACAAGAAATAAGTTGGGATTGAAGATTAAAATTACATAAATTAACATGTTTAGTTTGCAGACTGAAATTTAAAGAAATAAATGTAGATACAAATATTATAAATACTTCATTCCTAAAGAAGACCCTTTACATATTCTGTGCTTACAGAGCTTTAGTAAACTGCTCTTCCTAAATTAATATGAAAAAAATAAAACATGAGTAAAAATTATATGCCCAGTTATGATACCTTGCTCATTTGTGTTTTCACATTTTCTAACTTAATTTAAAATTTGGGGAATTAATTTACCGTTGAAATAGTTTCAGCTAAAATTATTTTAAAGTATTTTACAACTTTCAACACTCATAATGATTATCAATGTTTCCTTCCCATATGTACAAAATAACATAAACTATACTCTGAATATTTGAAGGTACATGAGAAGTTCAGCTTTAATAAAATAGCTTAATAAAGTTATTTTGATATATTTTGTATATATTTTATTTAGCTATTCAAAGAAATGCTTAAAAATCAAATTGTCATAGAAGAATTATAGAGCATTATTAATTTCTCATTTATACTAAAGGTATATACCATAGTTGGGGGAGACATAGAGTTTTGTTCCTTGTGTGAACCAAGAAATAAACATGTTGTTCTAATAATGAGTCAGCTTTCTATATAGTATTGCAACCCAATACTGGTTGAAATCCACTTGAATTAATATATACTGTGCAAAGTGTCTTAACCCTGATTTTGTTTTAGAATACATCTGAAAATCTGAAAATAAACAGTTTAGAAGGTGAAATTGTTAAAAATAATTATTCTCTTAGCAATTTGTTTTTACTAACTATATTAGTCAAGGTTCTCTAGGGAAACAGAATCAACAGGAGATATCTGTAAATAGTATGAGATTTTATAAGACCGTGGGGGTGCACAAGTCCAAGTTCCTCAGGCAGGTTGCCAACCAGGGGCCCTGATGAAAGTCCAGTGAAGGTCCTTGATGAGTTTCTGGGAGACATTGGCTATCCAAAGACGAGCTGGGAAATGCTCTCTGAATGCTGAAATCACTTCCCCTTTAAAGGCATCCAATTGATTGGATAAATCAGGCAATCTCTCTGGTTGATCGGAGATGTAATCAGCCATCTATGCATCTATGATTAAAACCCATAAATGTCCTTGTATTACAATTAGCCCAGTGCTTGCTTGACCAAACAACTGGGCACAATTACCTGGCCAAGTTGACACATTAGCCTAACCATCACACTAACCATGAATATATTTTCTTGTCAGTCATTATAACTTCCTCCTATACCTATTTTTTCCAATCTCTGTAAAGACTGTCAAAAAATTGCCAAGGCTGACTATATTTCAAATAGTAATGGTGTTGTGTTGAATGGGAAAAGTTTTCAATTAACAATAATCTCACCTTGAATAAACTTCATCAGCTTTGAAATGGCCACTGCACAAAGCTTTTTATACTTTCTTAATGCCCTATTGACAACTTTATATCTATGCACTTATCTGAGACAATTGTATGCACGTATAATATAGACAAAATTATTCATGCACAGGATTTTAGATAGCTTGAAGATCTATCTGTGCAATACAGAGCTGCAAAGTTAATAGAGGAAAATGCAGAAAATAGCTTTGTGACCAAGGTATTGGGAAAAATTAAGGAAACTTCATAGGCACACATCATAGCGCAAAGATTTAACTATTGGGATTAGGTTACTATTGAGGATTTTTGTGAAGTCAAAAAGTTCATGTTATGAATGTACTTAACAGCACTGAATTATGTATTTGAATGTAGTTAAGAGTGAAATTTTAGGTTGTATATATGTTACTAGAATAATTTTAAAAAACATGAAACTGCACAACACAAACTGTGAACCCTAAATTAATACATTTAATAGTATAATTATAAAAATATGTTTTTCATCAATGGTAACAAGTGTACCACACCAATGCAAAGTGTTAGCAATAAGGTAGTGTATGGGAATCCAGTATTTTATGCATGATTGTTTTGTAAACCTGCAGTTTCTCTAATAAAAAAAAAAGACTATAGACAATAGAATGGGAGAAGATACATGTTATAACACTGAGTCTAGATTATTATCTTGAATACCCAAGAGATTTCTGTGACTAAAATGAAGAATCCAAAATAGAAAATGAGTGAATGATAATGAAAAAGCGATGATCAAAAAAGTAAACCCAAAATCTAACTGACATATGAAGAAACTTTCAAACTGATTATAATCATATAAATGCAAATTAAAACAATTTACTATACAACCCTTAACCTGACCCATAAATGGAAAGCATTGAATGATATGTGAGATTTAGGAATGCTCAGTCCTAGCTGATGGGATGGTAGGTTGGGACAGCCATTCCTAAGAAGAGTATACTACTACTTAGTTATCAATTGCCCTCCTGAATTTAACCCCCAGAATAATTTTTATACAGATCCATAGAGAAATATACATGTATCCACAGGGGAATACATACACACACATATATACATAAACACACATATATGTATGTTCATAATATACATATATGTGCATACACACACACACATATTCCTTGCAGGCAAGGTATTTGTGGAAGTGAGGAAAGAGGAGTTGGAGGCATTTTACCCACTATTTTGGAGTAAATAAGTAATATAAGCTGGGTATTACAACACCACATTGTACTGTAGTTAGAAGCAATTTATTCAAGATTCACACCACAACATGGGCAGGTCTTAAAAAGAGAATGCGAGGAATGAGAATCAGCAATCAAACAAGCTAGACTTTCTAAATATTTAAAATACAAGCACACAAAACAATACTATACATTTTGCAAGATTATATGCCAACAAAAAGATTAGAATAGTTGCCTAAACAGTGGGGATAGAAGAAAAGAAGTGAACAAAATATGAAAGGTAAGAAAACAAGAATCCCTACATTGACTTTGTTGGTTTACTTTGAACTTTAATGATTGATCTGGAAACACCAAGCAAAAAATGTTTTCAATAACCAAATGTGCCATAAACACAACTCTAAAATTAAATGAGTGTAAATAGGTGATTATCCGATAGCCTTTATAAAATAGAATGGAGTCTTAAATATGAGGGATTAAGTTACTCTGCTTGGTAGAATTGTAAACCAAGACAAGTTTTGCCAAGATATTTTTAAGATTTTTCTTTAAACAGGAACTAAAACATCCCACATAAGGAACAGAAATCTCCAAGGTTTATTAGCTGGTGAATGTACTGCTCAGAACAACTGAGATAAGTTATTGAGTGTGAGAGAATCGGTCTCCTATAAGAAGACAGAGCAAGGATCTGTGTTTGACATGAAAGTGTATTTCCCCAAAAGGAAGCCTGAACAAGTGGAGAGAGCATCTTGTAGGTGAAACATCTGCTATTATTAAGATCATCCCCATGGCTATAAAATATCCATTAACAGACATGACGCAATTATTTACATTATTATATGAATACTGACTGAAGGGAAATATGATGGAGGAATTTTATTAATAATTTCTTGGGCACAGAAAAAAAATAATTGAGCTTTCATCATAGAGTTCCCAAAAGTATGTCTTTTTGTGTCTAGTTAGTCCATCTTTGATGCTGTCTTACTATATTCATTCAGCTTTTAATTTAGAATACTTAATTTTTGTTAGTTTTTCCATAGCAACCAGCCTTAATAGGTTCTACCTTGTTTGGAAGTCTTGTACTAATTTATAGAAATAACCAAAATATGTAATGATATTCACTTCAGAACTGCAAACCAATTAGCAATGTCCATTAGTTTTAAAGCATGCCTTGGTGATGGAAACAACTACATCATTAAATATTTGTTTTCGTATTCTGGCCTTATTAAAAGTCAATTTGGACTTTTAGAAGGCCAGTGTACAATCAGTTGTGTGACTATGGCATGTTAATAAAAACAAAAGAATAATAAACAATTTTGTGACCACAGGTAGTTTAAGCCTATGCTAGAAATAATTGGATAAAGATGAAAACCCTCTGCTTGACCTATTTTACTACTTTTCTATTTAGACATGAAACTTTAAAAAATATACAATCACACAGTTGTCCAGTTTCTCTTAGAATTCCTGTTGGTTTATGCTTGCTGATTTTGAACTAAGGCAAAGAATGTAGGTCAGGTTATATAGGCACTACTATTCTCCCCTCAAGCTAAGATGAGCACTGGACAGTCTTTTAAGCTAGTAGAAGAAAAGGAGGTTTTAAGATAGACAGGACATGTTTGTCTTTTCTTTAGGATTTAACAAACTAATATAACTGTACTCATATATCTTACCTCTCACACATGGATGAGGAGGGCAGAAATAGACAAATTTCTGAATGTTTGAATTGGTTAGTAAAACTAATATTTTCCATTTAGATATGAGTTGCTTTTAAGATTATATAAATGTCTAAAACAAAATGTTTGACTTAGAAGAGCCATTCCTTTGAAAAAATAGAGTAGCATCAACCTTTAAATATTTCAAAGTTATTCTAGAATTATTATATTCCACCTAATTAGTTCTTATGTTACAGTGTTTGACATTACTCCAGTGAAATTCAAATAACCGAAAGGTGATAAAACTTTTGGTTATGAATTCTGTATAAAATTTTAATTGAGATAAAAGGAAAACTGAAACACAGTAGGTATGAACAATTTCTTCAGAAAAATAGAGTTAAATGTCACCACCAGACTCTACACTACTTAGGCAGCAAATGATGTACTTACCTGAAAAGAGCAGGAAAATCAATCAAGAAAGTCACCACATGCTTTGGGCATGAGCAGAGTGTCTGGCATCCATTTAGCCTTAAGTGCCAAGCAATGGAAGAACAGGCAAGTTTTACTGTCATTATAAGTGTAGGATGGACAAGATCCAGGTTTGGAGTACTACCTTATGTATTAAAACCTTTGGAATGATAGAAGATATGAAGGCTTGGTATAATGGTCTGTTGGAAAGAACTGTGTCAGACAGTAGATTATCTGGTCTTTTCCACATGATGACGATGATGATGATAATGCCTTATAGTATTTTACAATATACAAATATTTTTTCTCTTGCAAATATTACCCAACTAACCTTGGCACAAAGGAGACCAATCAATTATTGAGCTGAAAGTGAGGAGTAAAAATTCGGGAGGCTGTCTACTTCACAATTTTACATAGACTAAAGCAGGATAAAGATAGTTCTGTGGTTGTGCTGCTGACTGAGGTGAAAATTAATCTTTGTATTAAATATAAAAATGATGCATCATTTGGTTTTACAGAAAATTATTTTGTTTTAAAGCAGCATTTTTTTATGGTCTCACTTCTTTCCCTTTCAAAACTATCATTTAAAATGCTTTCTTCTGTGTGTCTAACCTTGTTTTCTGTGTAGAAAAAGTTCATTTTTACACATATGTCAGGCTTTGCCCTGGGAGCAATGATGGATGTTAGTCCACCAACATACTCTTCTATTCAGTCTCCACAGGAAATAATAACCAATTTTGGAGGGAGTAGTATTATATAGGATTTTGTAATTGAAATCTGGCTACGTATTTTAACAACAAAATCAAAACACTCACTCTTGATGTTGTTTCCAAAGTACCCTACTATTTGTTGCTGTCTTTCCTTTTCTGCCCTAAATTCTACTGCTTCTACCAGGTAGACCTACTCACTCACTCTAACACTTCCCCTGGCCCCACTTTTATTTATTCTATGCAAGGCCCATGGATAACTGCTTCCCTGAAATCACCAGGAGAAGAGGGAATGAGTCAGAGTTGATGCCCTGCCAGAGGAGATGTTAATAAAGAGAAAATTACTGATAATAGTATGGATGGGCTGTGGCACAAGGAGCAAGATGGTGAGACTTGCTAGCTTTGTTTGCTTCGTTATTCCTTTGTGCTATAATTTCCTGAGTATTTATTATTCAAATATTCAACCTATGCAATTATTCATGAGGTAAATAGTATCTCCATTTTAAGATGAGGAAACTGGGTTGAGAAAGCCTAAGTAACTTAAGCAATAATGACGAGATTCAAATCCATGTTTACCTCGCTCAAAAACACACCCCCCCCTTTTTTTATAACTATTTTACATATGAGCAATTTATTATTATTTTGTAGTTGACTACAAAAATATTTCTAACCCACATATGAGTTGTTGATTCTCTTCGATGTAGCTGGAATTACAGTTGAAAAATATAGGCTTCATACAAAGTCTCCATCAACAAAGCTCCCATGAGTTTTTCCTCCATTTTTTAAAAATCTTGATCTAGAGTTTGGAGGGGAGGACTGGGGAATTTGTAAATATTCCCCTGCTAATAATTTATCCATCTTCCCGAGTCTTTATCATTTTGCTTACACCTGTTCTTAGGTGAATTTAGTCACTACCTCCTCTCCCTATCTTTAATTCATTCTTTATTCTTTCTTATCTCACAGTACAAGATTTTGTTTCATCAAAGGGCATTTATTACCAGTGATCTTTTTTATTATTTACTTGTATTTTTAATTCTGTAAAGCTTAGTGTTCTAAGAATGAATGACAGTGGCGCTATGACTACAGGGAGATACTGTGATATTGTCCCTCACTTTGAATCTTTCTGGCTCATAAAAATACTATCTGTTGTGTTCGTCTGCTAGTCTGCAGTTTTTTTGATGGATATAAAGTGTTTTATTCCATCTACCCCATGAGAGAGTGAAACGGTAGTTGGATCACAGATATTATAACTCCCCACAAAGCCCCCTTAGTAAACAAATAATTAAAAACAAAATGTGCCTGTTTGAAAACAAGAAGACATATAGCAGTTATTGGGTACAGTTATTTGAGAAAAAAACATTAAATTATAATTGCTTGGTTGAGAAACAAATCAAATTTTCCCTAGATATGTAAGAAACATACACTGTGGAGTTTGCCATATAAGTTCTCTCCAGCTTACCTCTCACAAAGGAGAAATGATTCAAATACTCATATATGAAAGAATTTTGTAATTAAAAAAATAGCAACTTATTGTACCATAAAGATTCAGCCCGTGCTAAAGATCAGATTTGCTTCAAGTGCAATACAAAACACATTGAAGGCAAAGACGTGATTTAAAATTAAAAAAATAATTTTACCCACCTTTCTAGTTGGTTGGGGGGGGGACATGTAAAAATGAAATACTATATGTAAAACACATTGCATACTGCCTAGTAAGTCAGATCTCATGTGCTAGGCAAGCCATTGCTATTATCATCATTTTGTGGAAATTGTATGATTGGAATAAAAACTGATTTGTAAATGACAATCAATATTTAGATATTATAAGATTTGCCTACAAACTACTTATTTGGTTAGACAGTGATTGTTTTGCTATATAATATTTCAAATATTTTATGTTATTTTGAGTGAAAATTAAAGCATATTCTTTGACTGCAGCTTTGCTCTCTAAAAGAGCAGGTATATAATTTGCAACCATCTGGAGATCAGAGTAGAAATGGGATCTCTTACATGATAGCCAGTTTTGGAGTGGTTCCACACCATTACCCTCAAGGGTTATGAGTCTTTCACGTGTCCATTAGAGTACTTGCCAAAGATAAAACAGGGAATTATTCCTACAGTTCATTCAGATGGTGGGTGACAGATCACAGATACATTCAGATGGAGTGTCATGATTCTGCCGGAGAAAAAAATAAAATTTGGTTTTGAGCATTTAAAAACTTCAAAGAGGGAAAACAATTGGTAACCCATGATGCTATTAGAGTCTCTAATTCTAGAAAATATGTATAAACTATGAGCTAGGGTCTAGCAAGATGGAGATAGTTATAAATCCTTTGGGGATTTTATACACTCAGAGATCGATTGCAAGTCTCTAGTTTATAAGCATTTAGTTTATTCGTCTCTACTGTTGTTGTAGAGCTAAAAGTCAAATCTCCAATTAAAAAATAACAAGATTTTTATAAACAGAAATCAAGCAAACAAGCACTCCATTACATAAGAAATCACACTGTAAGTGATGTTAATGAGAGCATAATTCTGTAGAAATGTAAGATCTGTAAATGTAATGACTAATTCCTAATCTACCAAATTTGAATGACACAGCTGCATTTTTCGACATTCTTTCCATTTTGTTCTTTAAAACTTTTATAAATGAATATAGTAACATCAATATACTTTATTGTGGTTTTTGGTTTTAGCAGTGGTGGAGGAAACCTTTTTCAGAAATCTTCAAATTTGTGCTCACATTCTACTTGCTACATTTGTGTATGTTCTCCCACGTTGCCATCTGTTTTCCTTGTAATTAAAGCTAGAGAATGCATGTCATGTTACTATGTAACTTAAGTAGATGTATTGCACTGTACTGTGCAATAGTACAACAAACTCAGATGGCCCCAGGAATCTCTGGGGCAAAACACCAGGCTCTGCCAAAGAATGAGTGCCCTGGAGATCTTCTCACATGCAGGTTTGGTCACAATGAAAGTGAATTTTCATTGCTTTCATGAATAATTTTTGGGGTCCCCCTTTTCCCACCCTCTGCAGGAACTCATATGAAGGCCTGGATGACTGTGGTAAGTCAAGAAGGCATAACATTATTATTAGCCTGTCTTATTAACAGTTCTTGCATTTAGCAAAGTTGTGGGTGAAGAAGAGGCGGGGGATGCATGTCAGTCCCAGAATGGGGACAGGGGTTGAGTGAGAGATTCAAATCAAAACATGCTATGGATCATGGTAGGATTGTGTAAATCATCATCATCTGCTAAATCTTCCTCCCAGGGATGCTGATGAAGAGGAAAATATGAGGAATGAAACAACTGTATTTAAAGAAATGTGACAGCCAAGTGAGGATGAGGATACTTTTTTGCCCACTTGTGTAGGTGACAGTGCCATCTCTCTCCTTTATTTCTTTATCCTTTATATCCTCTTCTTTTTTTTAAGAATCTAAACTTTTATCATCTACCCTTGCCTGCCACAGATTACGTGCACCATTTATTTTCCCTTCTTCTCAGTAAAGTTCCCATCTTATTATCCCTTGAAACTTTACTTTCTCAAGCAGAGCACTGAAATCTTTTAACTGGGATTATATTTTTGCAAGGAAAATATATGTTTGCAAGTCTTGTCACATGGTTATCTTGTAGAAATTGCTCATGACATCAGATTGCCAGCTTCTAATGAGCTTAGAGTCTTTTAAAAATTTGAACAGTTCTTAGTATAGATCCATGTATTCAGTGTTCCAAATGGCTGGTGATTTAAATTTAACATCACACGATTACAAGGCATGCATTAATTGATAGTTTTCTTTACTTGTTCCAAAAATTACATAAATCTTCATTCTTACAATTTGATTAGCTCTTTTTTTACAAGGTAAAAATATTGATGTTAAAGTAAGTTAAAGATAAATGGTATTTATTTTCACATTGTTAAAAATATGAAAACAAAACCAATACTTTATTGTCATAAAGGAAGCATTTTTTTTTTTTAAGTAACAATCATTTTGTTAGAGCTGGGCTAACTAAAAGATTTTGCTTTAGAATAAAAAAAAAAAAAACGATTTCAGTATGAAAAAAGTAATTGAATAATTAATAAAAGACACAATTTAGATATCAATGCCTCCTCTTGTATTAAATGTTATCAACACATATAAAAATATATGAGTACAAACTGCTGTTGCCTCTTTATTGCATAATAGTATAAAGGGTTAGAAAAACACAAGTAAATTGAGAAAAAAAATAAAGTATCAGCAAAGTCTAGGATCTCCATGGATTCACCAGGGAAATGAACTAATCATACATCAAAAAGGTGCTGTTTCCTCAAGGCTGATTGACCCTATACCAGGGCCTACAGCTTCAAGTACAGAGCATGAGTGGATTTCAGCTTCAATCACCTTTGGATAGGTGTCCTCACGCAGGATGCAACCTTCACGTCCACTCAAGGCATCCCTGGTGAAACTTGTAGATAACCACCATGCATTTCATAGGAGTTAAAGAATATTAGAAGTACTCCTTCTCTACATTCACATTCCAGCTTTATGTTCATATGCAGATATTTTTGTAAAATACGAAATGATGTTCATGGCAATAATTCCTATTTATGCAGTATAACTCTCATCAAAAACCTGTGCAATTTTCTAAATAACATAACTTTGTGGACAGCCATTCCTAATATTTTTGAACAAATTTATTGTTTTTCACTCAGTGAATTGTGATGCCCTTTGCAACATCAAAATTTAACTTTACTTGTTTCTGAAAAATTCAGGGGACTGCCTTTAAGATACTCACAAAACATGTTTTAAAAACTCAGCTTTTAAGGAAGTACCACAGGTTGCAAAACCTACTGACTTAATTTTACTCCTTGATTCGACCTAAATCTCCTTGTATAACTTTGTTTGCTGTATGCTAATCTCTCTCAGATCTTTGCTTTGATGTCTGCTACAATTTGTTTTGCAATTGCTACAAAATAACTTCATGATATTTTGCAACTTATCAAGCTAAAATTAAACACCTGATATTATGAAGCATAATTTGCTGTTTTCCTTGGGCTAATATGTAAGTTAACATTTATTTCTGCAACTACTATATTTCCAATGCAAGAGCTAACAGTTCACAGTAAACCTGATGCCTAACTCTTTTTTTTTTTTTTTTTTTTCTTGCTCACATTCTCTTCTAGGCAGAATCAGTGTATTATGTCTTTTGGCTCTCCTGAGTTATGAAGCCCATCATTCCATCACCAAATGGAATTTGATCAATTTGAAAAGTATGGTTATGCACAAGTACTTTCCTATTCCCCATGCTTACAGGATTTTACAAATTGATTTTGGTTGACGTGTTCTTATCTTTTTCAACCCAAAATTATGACAGATGGGAAATTGGTACTTTCACGTTGTTAAAGGAGCAAACTTCAGGGCAAGAAGTGTGTCATATGCTTCTGTATTCATCATTACAAATAGCAAAGTTTAGGCCATAGAGTAAGTGTTTAATAAATCTCTATGGAATTTCTTAGTCATTTCCTAGGTTATAGTTTCACATCAGTTTCAGAAGTCCAAAAGTGACAGTTAGTGATTTAGCGGAAGCCCTAAAATGAGGCATATATATGGTGTACACTGAAGAAAATAAAAAATGGAACCCTACCTTAAAATACCTAGCATTGGGGAGCAAGTGTAGCTCAGTGGTTGAGCACCTGCTTCCCATGTATGAGGTCCTGGGTTCATTCCCTGGTACCTCCTTTAGAAAGAAAGAAAGAAAAAAAAAAAAAAGAACTTAGCATCCTAGAAATATCTTGGGCCTTAAATTCTAAACTAGTTACATCTTTTGTTTTAAGGTAAGGACAAATTTCTTAACCCAAAGTGACGGTGAGTGTGTGTGTTTGCGTGTATATATGCATGTAACTATAGATAGATAGATAATGTCTTGAGATACATATATTTTGATATATGATTGGGAAATATATACATATATATAAACTAATAGACTACAGACTATTTACCAGTTTGCATGTGCAACCAAAGAGTGTGGTAATGGGGAAAACTATCCTCAATCTTAAAGTTTATGCAAGAGTATTATCTAGATAAATGACTTGGAGCTTAATTAGGAAATAGTATCTAAGCCATAGAAATGAGTATAGGAACACTTTATAGTAGTACCTTGTTCTGGAAAGAGGAAAAAAAGAATGATTTGGAGTGTGAAGTTAAGAGGTAAGAAAAGACAGGAATCGGCAGTTTAGTGAAGGACATGGGAACAATGTTCATTTACTTTGGGGTAGAATGGACTAATTAGCCCAGATAGGAAAATCTTAATGCTATGCTATTATTTATTTCCATGAAAACCATAGAACCCAAAACAGTTGCCATAATTTTAAGGATCAATTTTAACCATTGCTACTTTTAAATGTGCATTTTCCTTTAAGTCATTTCACTGACATTTTACTTCACTGCTCACATAGTTTAGAAGATTTTAAGACGATAAATAGGCTATCAACAGCTATCAGGCACTTTGGAATGCTACTAAAAGCAAGGAAATACCCTGCAAGTTACGTTTGAAATGAGCAAAAAGTTTATAGTATGGGCCACTCTTTTACCGGTGACAATTTTTACATGAAATATTATGGTGTGACTACTTTTTAAACTGGAATTATAATATTTAACATTGTTATCACAAAAAGGATAAACAATTGCTTAAAGAAATGGGGGGATCCTCCTTCTCTGGGCTACAGTGCAGAATCAGTCATGCAGAACTAATTTCCTGGCGGTCTCTGAATGCACATAAAGCTGCTCTGTAGCTGCTGCTGACAATGAACTAGTGACTGGAAAAAGGAATCTTAAACACAGTCACATCTCCTGACTGTTAAAATCCTGTTCACAAGGCACACTGATCTAATACGCTGCACGACAGGAATAGCATTTTTTAAAATGAGTAAACAGTATACAAAGTTTCTTATCTTCTATTTTTAAGTGTTGCTGGGCAACCAAATAATTTTTGCTTACATTCCTCAGAGTATAAAAATTCTCTTTTGGATATTTCTTTCCCACGAAGAATTAAATGTTGAAAAGTTTGCTAGATACATGATTTTATAGTAAATACTTGTCATGACATCTTAAATTAGGCAATTATTTACATTTCCAATGACCAATTGTCAAAAAAAGGTCCTAAAACAATTTGAGTAGCATTTTATAGTAAACATGTTAATAGCTGATACTTAAAAATGAATATACCACTTTAAACAATTTGTAAACTAATTGAAATTGTTGGCATGCTAATTAGTGTTTATTGATTGGATTGGATCGATTGGGTTTTGTTTAAAGTGCAAATATTAGAACCAAATTGATTTCTCTGATAGACTCTACTACTTGGCAGAAAATAAAGCCGAAAGATACAGAATACTGTACTTCATGTGGTTTTTGCAAAGAATAATTGTACTGGCATCTCCTGGGTATACAAGATTTTACTGCCCTCTAGTAGAAACAGTGCTTGCCAAGTTCGTTTGGGAAGTTAATAGCAGTTAAGAATTTTGAGATGTTTGAGAGAAAAATATCATCAATATCTAAGAATAAAGAATGAATAATTTAAATGTGTAAAAAGTTGGAGGTAGTTTTTCTGCATCTTCATCCTAATTAATCGCTACTATGCAATTAAATTGACGAAAGTAGATTTGATTAAGTTCAAAACAACCTTTTAGCATTTGTATTTTGTATTGGTCATTAATTTTAAACATGAATAAACAACTCTCACTTAATTTAAAACTAATGGGGTTCATTACCTTAATGTATTCATATTATTATTTTTCAACTCATAGAATTTAGAAACTTGGAGTTTGAAGAGATATTTTATCTCATTTGATAATAAATTTGGAGAATTTTTAAATTTACAATTGTTTGAAATGTTTTTATGTAAATGTTTGTTATTAATTTCTAATTCTATCCAGTATAATTTATGTTTTGGAAATGTAGAGAAATTTTATGTGTGTGTTTCAGTTTATGAGCAATTTCTGAAAATATTTCATGGATAATTGAAATAAAGATGTATTTTCAATTTTAGGGTATAAAGTTAAAAAAAGTATATCAGCATTTCTCCTTATTGATTATGCTGCACAATCCTCTGTCTTCATATTTATTCTTGATCTGTCATAGAATGAGTACTGTTTTTAGTCTTATACTGTTTGTATTTCTTTCAGTTTCTTCCTTTTTTCCTAGCAATTTCCTATCTATATTTTTTTGCTATACTACTCAATCCATAGAAGTTATAAATGTTATATTTTCATTACACATTTAACCTTTATCAGTGTAAGTGGGATTTTTGGTCCATTAGTGATTTCGTTTTTCATTAGTGCTTTTTATTTGAAATTTCCTGATTTTAATATTGCAAGCTTATATTTTTCTTTATATATTTTTGCTCATCATTTTTATGCTTTTAACTTTTATATCATTTTGATGCTCTTGTAAACATATGTATTGGACCTCTTTTAATATTTTTACTTGCCCATCATCACTTTCTTTTATGACATATGATCACACATACCTTGCTACAGTTTAATGGGTTTGTGGCCCCAATTGGGCCTTTCTTTTCTCTGGGATTACTCATAACTAAGCATTTTCTTATCTCTACTTTCTGCTAGTTTCCCTCTTGGTGACCATGTCAGGAGAATTTCCAGGGAATGGAGTCAACACAGGACAAAATGGTGAGTGACAGAATGACAGGGCATCTTGAACCACTGACTCCTATCGCATCTGAAACTAGTCACACCACTTTTACTTTGCAATTTCATATGACAATAAATTTCATTTCTTGAGCTAGGTTTCTGTTACTATCAACCAAAACAGTACAGTCATATATTTTTTAATCCCAGTTTGAGACTCTCTTATTGGGAAGTTAAAAACATTTTATACTTATGTTTTAATTGTAACTTGTTTGTTTAACCTTTTAAGATGTTTGAAAAATAAATTTAGATGGCATGCCATATAGTTAAGTGCCCATCTTCTAGACGCAGGTGCCAATTTCAAATCTTGGCTTTATCATTTCCAGGCTGTGTAAAGATAGGAAATCACTTAACCCACTTCTGTACAACAAAGGCAATAATAATACTTGCCTCATAGGGTTGTTGTAAGAATTATATAAAATTATAGGGAAAATACTTAGGAAATAGTAAGGCACATATTAATGAATATGCTTATCAACTAATTTTTGTATTGCCTTTTGATTTTTCCTTATTAAAGAGTTGTGTGTTGATCCTTAAATTTTCTGCGAGGTGGCGCTCTATCTATCTATCTATCTATCTGTATTTAAAAATTCCACTTGTGCTTTATGTGTAAGTTCTTAAAAGAAATCATGCCTATTTCTATATAAACCTGTGTATGGGCTTATTTTGTTTCTTTCCCCATAATATTATGAGTAGAAAGAACTGCAGATAGATTTTCTTCCAGAGGAACATTTTAAAAATTATTATTATACTTTGCATTCATTATTTCTGTTCTGCTAGTTCTCATTTCTTCTTGGGCAACACCTACAATTCATGGCTCAGGTCTCCTTTCTCTGTCTTCCATATTGATCATTCATTTCACTTTCATCTATACTTCATTTTCCCTGGATTCCTGGGAAACTTTTTTGTTTTGTCATTCATTCACTTCTTGGTGGTACTGATTCTCCTTTTTATGGATTCATTCACTGAGGAACTTAATTCTAACATTTAATTTTAGTTACTTTTATTCTTTTCCTATCTTTACTGGAGTCCCTTTTTATTTCTATGCCCTGAGACCTCAGCCCATCGTGTTTTAATCTCATCTTGTTTAATCTCATGTTTCATAGTAGCCACAATGTCTTACCTTACAACTGTGTAAAGTAGATGCTTTCCAAATATTTACTCTATCTCCTAAGGGGGAAAAACATTTTAAAAATCTATAATTTGTTGATATTTAGGGAAATTCTCCCTTTCTTTTATATAGCAGAATTTTCTCATCTTATATCTGCTGCTGCTAATGATTTATTCATCTTAAACAGGGATAGTTCAATGTAAGAGTGATGTTTGCCAGCATGTAAAGTATGAATTCCTTTTCATGCATATTAATGTCTGGCTGGTCATGAATAAAATTCTTCTCCGTTTTAAGCTGTACAGTCTACAGGTGTCTACACCTTCAACCAAGTCCCATGACCTCCATAATTTGTGCAGAATGGATTTGGCTTCTAGATGGGAATTTCTCCTACTCTCACTACCTGGTTTTCTCTGTAGAGAAGAATTTATTCCTGTGTAGTAAAATGGAATTCGGCCAAAAGTAGTAAGTAAAAAACATCACAATCAGCAAACTAAACCATACCAGAGCACTGTAAGACTTCACCTCTAATACCAGCTTTTTATTCTGAGATATAGAAGAAAGGAAACACCCCTTATCTCCCACGCTTATTCAATTCATGATTTAGTACAACCCTGGGAGCTGTAGCTCTAAATGGTTGGGAATAAGGTTACCAATGATGACTGGGTGATTGTGAGAAGCGGCAAGGTCAGTGGGGGTGGGAAGAAGAGTGGACAGATCTCAAAGAGGGATTCCCACGGAGTATGGAGTGACTACTGAGTTTCTGAGTGGATTGTTCCTGAGATTCTGTAGAAGTGAACTCTGGAGAGTTGGATCAAACCTATCCCAACATGTTCCTTGTTTAACACTGTTAATCTGGTTAAAAAGTCAAAGCATCCATTGAACACTGTTAATTTCTCAATCTGGTTACTGTTTTAAAGTATGTTAATTACATTCTCACATTTCATTGTCGTTATTTTTGTGACTTCTTGTGAGCCTTCTTGGCCATTCAAATTGACAGTAATTACTGTTTTATTCTGAAAGGAATAGTGTACCTGAAATTTTTGACAGACTTCATATTCCAGCAATCTATCAAATTAAACTGAAAAAGCTCATTTAACAAAACATGGAGATAAACATGGATAAAATTTATCAATTTTTAAAAATGATCACTAGAGCTTTCAAGAAGGCAAGGGAAATTCCAAGGTGAAGGTGCAACTGAAATCACAGTGTTTGAATGCTTGAACTTACTCTAAGGCCATTCTGGAGCGTTTCCAGTTTTATAACCAAGGGGCTTGGTTTTTAACATCCTCCTGGGAAGATAGGACAAGACCTTACTTGGAACTGTAAAAGATTATGAGATACAACCAAAGTTCTGGATACAACCAGGAAATAATATACCCTTACTAGCACAACAAGGTTTCTACCCCAACCCCTTCTATTTAGGCTCAATCAGGAAAATACCTTAGTTAAGAATGTATAGCCATGGATTTGGACCATAAATATGCTTAGATTTCAAATCTTTATTACCTGTGTGGGACAGAAAGCACCAAACTGAGAAGTTCTGATGAAAATTTATCCCAAGCCAAGAGGCACCTAATGAAATTAAATGTAAAAATGCTCTAAGGAGAGGCAGAATCAATCCAGTTCTCATAGGATTTCTACAGAAAAACTTTACGCAAAGCTCAGGAATGTGGTTTCCATTAATGGTTAGCTTTGTTATCCTGACTAATTCTCTGCCTCAGAACAAATGTGAAAGTGGGATAAATCTAGACATGGACCTAGATATCAATATAGACATATCTGCATGTAGGCATATGAGAAATAATAATATAGTGAAGAACTATTGGACCAATAGCTGGGGGGATATGAACACAGCATTTGGATTTGCTTTTACTCTAGAGCTATTTGTTCAATCTGGAATGGACTAATAATCTGAAAAGTTGAGGAATAATTTTTACAATCCCACATTGCTGGGGTGGGGTGGGGGGGTAGAAGTTGAAGATAAGATCATGCCAAGAGCATATGCTAGTGAACATTCTTTCTGTATGTTGAAACAAAAAGAGGCTGCACCCTAGAAGTAAGGGTGAGCCAAAGTAT
This sequence comes from Tolypeutes matacus, assembly GCA_026826555.1. Lineage (NCBI taxonomy): Eukaryota > Metazoa > Chordata > Mammalia > Cingulata > Chlamyphoridae > Tolypeutes > Tolypeutes matacus. The sequence goes on along the minus strand of JAKSZT010054473.1, from coordinate 5,281,793 downwards.
AAAAGATCTAACAGACTGCGGCTGAGCTTTGGATCATCTCAGTCCCTGAAGTGGATTACAGTTCTCCAGAATGATTTGCCCCCAGGCACTTGGCAGTGCAAACAAATAGTCTGTGAATGAAAATAACACCATCCTGGGCCTGAAATTGTTCCTACAGTTTTTGTATTCAATATCCATCCATCAATCAAAACTAACCAGACACATCAAGAGATGACAATGGGATTCTAACCATAACAAATAATAGATAATTGAAACAGAACCACAGGGGATCCAGATAATGGAATGGTCATAAAAAGACATTAAAATAACCATGCTTAATATGTGCAAGGAAATACAAGCAATGTTGAGATTTTCAGCAGATAATTGGAAATTATAATAATAACCAAACAGGAATTCTAGAACTGAAATAAAAGCAATTATCAATATTCAGAAAAGGAAAGAAGTTGTATCTTTCATGTATACTGTTGACTCTCTTTCCCTCCAACAGGTGTTCTCTCAGATTAGGGAATGTTCTGGGGCTATAGCTAATTCTGCTTTTATTTTCATGGATGCAATGCTTTGTGAGTTGACCCAAGGTGTTTTTATTCCTATTACTCTTGTAAATATGTAATGGTTCCATTTGCAATGTATCTTGCAGAAATCGATATATATATATATATATATAATCTCCCATACATAATATACATATATTGGCTCATTTTTCACCTACTTTTATCATGTCAGTTGACACCTAAAATGGTTTCATTTAGACCTCTGTACTGAATTTAGCCGTCATGAATACTTTAATAAAAAGTTGGATATGAAAGGAAACATCGATTCTATCTGCCTCTTAAACTTGAAATATTTATAATAACTCATCCTATCATTTAACATTTTATGATTGTTTCTCTTTTTGCTCCGGTCATGCAGTGCAGGAGTTGAAGATCTGGTGACAAACAAGAAAATGACCCTTCCCTCAGAGAGCACAGAGAGCATATGTTCTAATGAAGAGATGGTTAAATAAATAGGTAATTACTACTAATTGTAATTAGTTCTATATTAGAAATAAGTACAATATGGGGACTAATGGAATGATCTTCTAGCCTATGCTGGAGAGAATGGAAAAGGCTTCTTGAAGGAGTTGTATTTTCATAAACCTGAAGATTAAGTATTGGAGGATTGTGGACCATATCATTTCAAGACAGAATGGTAGAGCATTTTAAAACTTCTGCATGGTTCGAAGAAGAATCCAAGGGCAAAGGGAAAAGGGCCAATAGTTTGAGAAAGAGAGGTAAATCTGCATGTAATCATGAAGGGTAATATATCCCTTATAAAGAACTTCTACTATTTGCAACATGAGACCATTCAAAAAATTTTTAAATGGGAAAAAGCTGTAAATGCTATTTTCTTTCAAGAACTCCATCTGGATAGTGTGTTCAAAACATTTCTCTGCCCTTGTTTAGAAGAAACCAAGATAACATTTGTGGCAGTAAACCAGAGAATCGTTTATGGGGTTCAAAGATAGCATTAATGAGGATAAAGGGAAAAACATGCCTTCAAGAAACATGAAATAGGTAGAATGGACAGGATCTGGTAATTGCTTGAATGTAGAGAAAAGTGAGAAATAAGCCTCAAGGATGAACCCCCACTGCCTGGCTTTACAATATGTAGGATGCTGCTGCAATTGCTGAGATAGGGTGTTTTGGAGGTAGAACAGATTTGGAGGGCAATATTCTAGGCTCAATTTCAGTCACTTTGAATTTGAAGTGTAAGTAATGCATTCTAGAGTTCTTATATAGAAGAAGTTATAAGTTTGGATCTGGAGGAGAGACCTTCTCAAGGGATACAAATTTGTTTTCAATCCACTTATAGATAAAACTGATGCCATTGTAGTGAGTAAGAACACCCCAAATGGTGACTTCAAATTGTGGAAAAAGACCTCTTTGTGGATTTTGAAGTAAATTTAGAGAGGACAACAACTTCATTTAAAAAAATGAAATAAAATAGCAATGAATATAAAATATCAAAATGCATTGCACATATTTCAGGTAAATATTTCATAAAACTTTTATTTCAGTTATGTATACATACATATTTATGGTCCAGATTGCAATGTAAAATGTATTTTCAACTGTAAGTTACAAAGGTTTTGTGGCCATTGACCTAGAGACAGTGTAAAGAATAAAAAGAGGGAGGCTTAGATCTGTGATCTTAAGAACTACAATATTTATTGTTGTAGTGTGAGAGGAGCTAGTGAGAAGAAATAGCCAGAGATAGGAAAGGTGCTGTCTTGAAGTCATGTGATCACAGAGAATGTGGCAAACATTGCGACATACTGCTGAGTACTCAAGTGAGAAGCAAGCAAAAAAATGATTGACTATAGCAATGAGAGATTACTACTGGCTCCACTGTCTTTGGTTATTCACTGGAGAAACCTATGTGTCATAATTGGCAGCTCTGTCTTTCTCATCTCCACAACCACTTCATCAAATCCTGTTGATTTAGCTTCCAAATATCTTGAGAATCTTTCCCTTTCTCTCCATCACCACCACCAGCACGCTAGTCCTAGAAATCTCCAATACTGTTATAAGTTTCTTCCTCATGTGTACTCTTACATCCCTCCAAATTCTATCCATGCAGCACCCAAAATAATCTTCAAAATGCACATCTGCTTCACCCACCACCCTAAGATTGATCAAGTATAATAATTCTGATACATTGTTTTTCTGATACAAATTTTTATATTTGAATACCTGGTTATATATTTTGTATTTTATGCATATGTATTTTTATATATTTTATTTAATGTTTATATATATTTTATATTTATATGCATGGTTATGACTGCTCTAAATATTTCAATTTTCCAAATTGTAGTAATCTTCCAAGAGACATTTATATCCTACTTTTCTCACTTGTCAGTATGTACTGAGAATTTATTACATATCTTCCAAAAATGAAGTTTTTAATGGACCCATAACATTACAGCTTATAGATATACTCATTTTAATTATTAACTCTTAAGGAACTAAGTTGTTTCCAATTTAACAACATTTATAAAATGATTGTGTATGCATTTCCGTATATATTCCTTCAACCCGGAACATCACTTTTACTTCATACCATTGTCCTATTTCTCATCAATTTACCATTATCTGAAATCACCTTGTTTGTTTATGCATGTCTTGTGTCTGCCCCACAGAGAGAAGGACAAAACCCCTCTCACCACTTCCACCAAAATGGATGTTCAGATGATGATGCCATACATGCGCTAAAGGATATGTGAAGATTTATTACTCACATACGGGGCTTCCTTGGAAGGACAGGACAAAAACCTAAACCAATCCCAAATTGCTTGAATGAAGGGAGTGGCAAGTTGCTTTGGTATTTTGGTATTTGGTATTTCCCCTGCAGACCACAACAGTTTGAACTTCCCCCACCAGCACCAAGATTGCCTCCTCCAGCAAAAGGGGAGTGATAGGGTTTGAAAGCTATCAGCAGTCAAACATCAAAAATGTTGTATTGTGTTGGTGGGAATGTAGAATGGTACAGCCACTGTGGAGGACTGTTTGGCAATTCCTAAGGAAGTTGAATATAGACTTGCCATGGGACCCGGCAATACCATTGCTAGGTATATATCCAGAAGAACTGAGAGCAGTGACATCTGCACATTGATGTTCATAGCAGCGTTATTCACGATAGCCAAAAGTTGGAAACAATCCAGGTGTCCATCAACCAATGAATGGATAAACAAATTGTGGAATATACACACGATGGAATATTACACAGCTGTAAGAAGAAATGAAGTTGTGAAGCATATGACAACATGGATGAACCTGGAGGACATTATGTTGAGGGAAGCAAGCCAGACACAAAAGGACAAATACCGTATGATTGCCCTATTATGAGCTAAATATATTGTGGAAATATAAATATATTATGTGAAATATGAATATGGGTAGAATTGTATATATAAGACCATTTTTCTTTGAAGCTGAACAAATGTAAGTTAATACTACACAATGTTAATATCAGACAAAAAAAACCTACATTATACTAAGTGAAGGAGACCAGATACAGAGTACTACACATTGTACTCTGATTCCATTTATATAAAACGTAAATATAAATCAATTCAAAAAATGAAAGATTGGTTGTTATGTAGGTCTGAGGAAAGAATGCTAAGGGGTTTGGAGTCTTTCTTTTTGGAGTAATGAAATTGTTCTAGAATTTCTAGAATGATGCATGTACAACATTGTGATTATACTAAAAGCCATTGATTATATACTTTGATAGAATAGCCAGAAACAGCAGCTATGTACAGTGGGGGAAGCAGAGAGAGACCGAGAGGTGAGGAATTTTTTTGTTTGTTTCTTTGTTTTTTGTTTATTTGTTTATTATTATTATTATCAAAATAATGAAAATGCTCTAATGATGATTGAAGTGGTGAATGCACAACTATGTGATTATACCAAATACCATTGATTGTACACTTTGGATGGATATATGCTTTATTAATATGGATCAATAACATTAATTTGTTAAAAAAAAAAAAAAAAGTAAGTTAAGATGAGGTCATACTGGATTAGGGTGGTCCATAAATCCAATCACTGCTGCCATAAAAAGAGACTTAGTGACACAGAGACACAAGGAGGAGGCCATGTGAAGACAGAGACAGAGAGTGGAGTGATGCATCTACAAGCCAAGGATTGTTGGCAACCACCAGAAGTTAGGAGAGAGGCATGAAACAGGTTCTTCCTCAGAGCCTCCAGTTGGAACTAACCTAGCTGACACCTTGATTTCAGTTCTTCCCGAACTGTGCAAGAATAAATTGCTGCTTGAAAAAAAGTCATTTAAAGGCAGCATAGTGATATAACAATATAGCCATACTAATCAAAATTAAGACATTAAGAAGCTCTTAGATTCTTCTCCTGGTCTAACAGGTGAACTCAAGATCACCTAAGACATTTTAGGTAATCTAAGCACCTCTTAAAATATATTTATATATATATATAAATAACATTTTTGTAAGCAAATGCACATATGTGCATATATATTTATATATCATTTTACAAATATTGGTATGTATTGTGAAAATTTTGATTTTTACCCACAATAAAAAATAAATAAATTAAAAAAGAAAAAAAACAACAACAACATTTATAAAATGATTGTGTATGCATTTCCATATATATTTCTTTTACCATATTTGATTATTTATTTAGAAAAGATTACTAGAATTTATATCATATCCTATGATGATTTATTTAGTATTGAACCATATAAATTCAACTATTTTTACATAAGGAGAATATCTTTTTTTTAATAATAATTAAAAAAAAATTTTTAACAGATACTTAGATTACATAAATGTTACACAAAAAATATAGGGATTCCCATATGCCCCACTCCCCATACCTCCCACACCCTCCCACATAAACATCCTTGATTAGTGTGGCACATTCATTGCAATTGATAAACACATCCTGGGGCTTTGCCATTCAGCATGGACCATAGTTCACATTGTAGTCTACACTGTCTCCCACAAAGTTCTTCATGTTATGTGGTAATATGAAATGGACTATATCTGTCGTTGCAATGTCATTCAGGACGATTCCCAAGTTCAGAAAAAGTCTCCATATTACAACTGTTTTACCTCTCCCCAGAGCCTCCAGTGGCCACTGGCTCCAATTCAATGTTGTAATTTATTCCATTGCTAGAATCACAATATGTTTATAGTAGAATACCACTAAGTCCACAGGTCTATGATACTTTTCCCATTCCTGAAGATTTTGGGATGATGATGTCCACTCCACCTTAATTGAGAAGGGGCTTATATCCCATGAGGAATATGGATGGGACTAACTTGCTTGCAGTTGCAGAATCTCTCTGTTCCTTGGGATGATCATTGTCCATCATCATCTCCTTGTTAGTTGTCCTGGGTGAGTCTAATGAGCTGTAGAGTAGGTGTGGCAACTCCGCTGAGGTTCCGGGCCCAGCTGGCACATGGACAGCCCAAAGACTCAAGTCTCTTGGACGTACACCTACCAACTCCAACACCAAGTATAAGTATAAATTGAAGGGACAGATGAGTCATGTGTAGGGAATACATAATTGAATACAACTCTGTCACTCTCAGGAGCACAAACTCCAAAGGTATCTGCAGATAGAGCCCTCAGGAACCCCACTATTTGGGGTATTGTCCACTTTGGCAGTCTATGAGATCCTGCTGAGATGTGCATAAGCGTTACCTCTGGGATGACCTCCTGACTCACTTTGAAGTTTCTTAGCCATATAAACTCATTTGTCTTTACATTTCCCCCCTCTTATTTGAGGTCTTTTCCCCCTTGCATTGCTAGTTGGTGTTTGGTAGTAATCCGTCAGTGCCAGGGAGGCTCATCCCCAGGATATCATGTCCCACGCTGGGGGGAATGTAATGCATTTATATGCTTAGTTTGACTTAGAGAGAAGCCACATTTGATCAACAAGGAGGCTTTCAGGAGGCAACTCTTAGGCACCACATAACACTAGGCTAAGTTTCAATTTCAAGAGCAAAGGCTCATAAGCATAGTCATCAATATCAAGGGCCCATTAATGGATCATCCTCCTTCACCAGTCATTGCCCCTGCACTTGGGGGACTGTTGCTGCTCCATTAGAGAAAGTGGCAGAGCTCTCCAGAATGGGGATTCAATATTCTCTCAGTTATTGTGCGAGTCTCCGCCCACTGTGACAATGCCCCGTGAACATTTGAACATTTTTATATACCTTATATGTATACCCAGGTGAACTTCCTCCCATGTATCCCCCATCACTGACACCCCACAACGATGATCCTCCCCTGCCCCAGTTGTAACCCTTTTATGATCCAAAGCTTCTTCAAAAATGAAGTCAATAAGAATAAAATAGAAAAAAACAAAGAAAAAAAAAAAAAAAAAAACCACACACACACACAAACGAAGTCATTAATATAGCCAAATACAATCAGTAGGAAAATGAAATAATACTAAGTTTATATATAAGAAATAAAATACATAAAATAAAAAAAATAAAATGTTTGGGATATTAAAAATAATGAAAAATACTAAAAAAATTTTTTTTTTTTACATTTTGCCTTTCATCACTGTAATATTTGGTGTCCTGTCCGTACAGTGGCATTTTCTTCCATTTATTCCCCAGTGTCTTACTATTTTTCATTTTGTTTTCAAAGACGTTTTGGGTCACAGTAAAGTCATATACAAAATACAGGGGACTCTTATAGACCCAACATCCTCCCCTTTTCCTCTTTCCCTTATTAATACCTTTTTATATGTGGATGGTACTTTTGTCATAACTGATATAACATAACTATTAAACATGGTCAATGGTTTACATTATGGTTTACATTTTAGACCGTACACTTTTGCAGATTTTGATGATATTTAACAAGGCCTGTGTCCAATATTATATGATCATGTAGGATACTTCCATTGCCCACTAAATACCCCACGTTCGATATATTTTATTCCTCCCTCCCCCTCCCCTCGAGGCTTATGGTGACCCCTGGCTTCACTCCTTGGATGACAAGATTCATAGTTACATGCAACAAGACTGAGTTCTTGACACATTGGTTTGTCCTTCCCTATTAGGGACCATCCATGCTCTCAAGAGACTCCTGCCTCTCTATTTGTGAATAAATCGGTCCTCCCGAGGATGGGAGTCCACTCCTTCCCACTCATTATGTTGGTCTCCTCACACTGATACAACATGTTATGACAAAATGATCACTCACACACTCCTTAGAAGCCTGCTCCAGGTGAGCCCTGTCCTGAATGCCCCCCCATCCAACACCCTAAATCAGTAGCCCTTCCTTTTCATATTGCCATAAGAACATTCCCAACTTAGTACTTTCAACCGTATACCCATAAATCTCCAGTGTTCACCTGGTCCCTCTCCTGACCGTCCCCCCATTTCCCTGGAGCTTCTAACCCACCCTCCCCAATCTACCCACCTGTCAAACCTGCACAACCAAACCCAATAATATCACTACCCTCCTATCATATCCCTTAAAATTTCACCTTACCATAGATTACATCTGTATGGGTGTTGGCTCACAACCCTCTTCTCCCTTTCTATTTACTGTAAATCTGTCTTCCAGACAATAACTCTGTGTCTGCTCAATTATCTTAATTCATATCAGTGAGGTCATGTACTGTTCATCCTTCAATGCGTGGCTTCTTCACTCAACACAAGGTCCTCAGGTTTCATCCATGTAATCCCGTATATTAACACTGTATTCCTTCCTACAGCTGAGTAATATTCCATTGTATGTATGTACCACATTTTGTTTATCCATTCTTCTGTTGGTGGGGATTTGGGTTGATTCCAACTCTTGGCAATAGTGAATAATGCTGCTATGAACATTGGTGTGCATACATCTGTTCATGTCTTTGCTGTCAATTCTTCTGGGTATATACCCAGAAGTGGAATTGCTGGATCATCTACATTCCAACCAGCAGTGGAAACATCTACAGTTAGTTTTCTGAGGAACCGCCAAACCATCCTCCACAATGGCTGGACCATTCTACATTCCAACCAGCAGTGGATGAGGGTTCCCATTCCTCACATCCTCTCCAAGACTTATAGTCCTCTGTTTTTAAAATAGCCTCCGGTCTAATGGGTGTAAGATGGTATCTCATTGTAGTTTTGATTTGCATTTCACTAATAGCTAGTGATGTTGAGCATCTTTTCATGTGCTTTTTAGCCATTTGTATTTCTTCCTTGGAGAAGTGTCTTTTCCAGTCACTTGCCCATTTTTTTAAAGGGGTTGTTTGTCTTTTTATTTTCGAGGTGTAGGGTTTCTTTATATATGTTTGGTATTAGGTTCTTATCAGATATATGGCTGCCAGATATTTTCTCCCATTGGGTAGGTTGCCTTTTTACTTTCTTGATAACATCCTTTGAGGTGCAACAGTTTTTAGTTTTGATCTGATCCCATTTATCTATTTTTTTTTTCACTGCTCATGCTTTGGGTATGAAGTTCATGAAACCATTTCCTATTACAAGATCCTACATTATCTTTCAAGGTCTTTATCATCTTGGCTCTTATATTTGGATCTTTGATCCATCTTGAGTTGATTTTTATATAAGGTGTGAGATGATATTCCTTTCTCATTCTTTTGGATATGGATATCCAGTTCTCCAAGCACCATTTGTTGAAGAGGCCATTCTCTCCCAGTTGAGTGGGCTTGGTGGCCATGTTGATTATCAGATGACTGTGTATGTGATGATCTATATCAGAACTCTCAGTTTGGTTCCATTGGTAGGTATGTCTATCTTTGTGCCAATACCATGTGGTTTTGACAACTGTAGCTTTATAGTATGTTTTAAAGTCAGGTAGTGTGATACCTGCAATTTCATTTTTCTTTTTCAATATGTCTTTGGCTATTTGGGGCCTCTTACCCTTCCAAATAAATTTTGTAGTTAGTTTTTCCAATTCATTAAAAAATGCTGTGTTGATTTTTATTGGGATTGCATAATTCTGTAGATTAGTTTGGGTAGGATAGACATCTTAATGATATCTAGTCTTCCTATCCATGAACAGAGAATATTCTTCCATGTATTTAAGTCTTCTTTGATATTCTTTAACATTGTTGTGTAGTTTTCTGTATATAAGTTTTTTGCATCTTTAGTTAATTTTATTCCTAGGTATTTGATTCTTTTAGTTACCATTGTAAATGGTATTTTTTTCCCTTGAATTCCTCCTCAGTTTGCTCTTCATTGGTGTACAGAAATGCTACTGATTTTTGAGCATTGATCTTATAGCCTGCCACTTTACTGAATTCATTTATAATTTCCAGAAGTTTGTTATAGATTTTTCAGGACTTTCTATGTATAGGATCATGTCTCCAAATAGTGAAATTTTACTTCTTCCTGTCCAATTTGGATGCCTTTTATATATTTTTCTTGCTTCAGTGCTCGAGCAAGTACTTCTAACACAATGTTAAATAGGCGCGGTGATAGTGGACATCCTTGTCTTGTTCCCGATCTTAGAGGAAAAGCTTTTAGGATTTCACCATTGAAGATGATGTTAGCTGTGGTTTTTCATATATACTGTTTATCATGTTCAAAAAGTTTCCTTCTATTCCTATCTTTTGCAGTGTTTTTATCAGGAAAAGGTGCTGTATTTTGTCAAATGCTTTTTCTGCATCTATAGAGATGATCATGTGATTTTTTTCTTTCGATCTGTTTATGTGGTGTATTACACTGATTGATTTTCTTATGTAGAACCATCCTTGCATACCTGGAAGAAAACCCACCTGGTTATGGTGTATAGTTCATTTGATGTGTTGTTTAATGTGATTAGCAAGTATTTTATTGAGGATTTTAGCATCTAGGTTATTAGAGATATTGGTCTGTAATTTTCCTTTCTTGTGTCATCTTTGTTTGGCTTTGGTATTAGGGTAATGTTGGCATCATACAATGACTTAGGCAATGTTCCTTCTACTTCTATCTTTTGAAAGATTTTAAGCAGGATTGATGTTAGTTCTTTCTGGAATGTTTGGTAGCATTCACCTGTGAAGCCGTCTGGTCCTGGGCTCTTCTAGTTGGGAGGTTTTTGGTGACTGAGTTTATCTCTTTACTTGTAATTGGTCAGTTGAGTTCATCAATTTTTTCTTTCATCAATGTAGGCTGCTTCTGAGTTTCTAGGAATTTGTCCATTTTCTCTAAATTATCATATTTGTTGGCATATAAATTTTCAAAGTATACGCTTATGATACTCTTTATTTCTGTGGGGTCAGTGGTGATATCCCCTTCCTCATTTCTTATTTTGTGTATTTGCATCTGCTCTCTTTTTTTCTTTGTTAGTCTGGCTAAGGGTTTGTCAATTTTATTGATCTTCTCAAAGAACCAGGTTTTGGTTTTGTTTATTTTTTTCTAGTGCTTTCTTATTTTCTATTTCATTTAGTTCTGCTCTATTCTTTGTTATTTCCTTCTTTCTACTTCTTTTGGGGTTAGTTTGTTGCTGTTTTTCCAATTCCTCCAGGTGTGCAGTTAGGTCTTCAAATTTAGCTCTTTCTTCTTTTTTGATATATTCATTTATGGCTATGAATTTCCCTCTCAGTATAGCTTTTGTTGTATCCTATAGATTTTGATATGCTGTGTTGTCATTTGCATTCATTTCAAGGTAGTTACTGAGTTCTTTTGAGATTTCCTCCTCAACCCACTGTTTGTCTAAGAGTAAGCTGTTTAAGTTCCATGTCTTTGTGCCTAATCTGGTTCTCTGGCCCTCACTGATTTCCAATTTCATTCTATTCAGGTCAGAGAAATTACTTTGCATAATATCAATCTTTTTCAATTCATTGAGATTTTTTCTGTGGCCTAGAATGTAGTCTATCTTGGAGTATGATCCATGTGCACTTGAGAAGAATGTATATCCTGCTGTATTTGGGTGTAGTGTTCTGTATATGTCTATTAGATCCAGATCCTCTAATGTATTAATCAAAGTCTGTTTCTTTAGTGATTGTTGAGATGTTCTGTCTAGGTGATAATGATGTATTAAAGTCCCCCACTATAATTATAGAGACATCTATTTCTCCACTTAGTTTTTGCAGTGTTTGCCTCATGTATTTTGAAGTGTCCCTGTTAGGTGCATACATGTTTATGATTGTTCTTTCTTCTTGAAAGATTACCCATTCTGTTAATATATAGTGTCTGTCTTTATCTCTTACAAAAGTTTTGCATTTAAAGACTATTTTGTCCAATATTAGTATAGCTACTCCTGCCCTTTTTTGGTTATTGTTTGTTTGTAAGATTGTTTTCCAGCCATCCACTATCAGCCTCCTTGAATCCCTGGGTCTAAGGTGGGTTTCTTGTAGACAACATATAGATGGGTCATATTTCCTTATCCATTCTTCCAATCTGTGTCTCTTGACTGGCAAGTTTAATCCATTAACATTTAGTGTTATTGCTCTCAAGGAATTAGCCATATTTTTTTTTGGGTTTATGTATGTCACATGTTGTTTTATTTCTCTTTTTGTCTTTTTAGTTGTTCTTACACACTCCTCCAACTCTCTCTCTCCTGTTTTTTCCTTTTGACCTGCACAACTCCCTTTAGTATTTTTTGAAGGGCAGGTTTCTTATTGACAAACTCTCTTAATTTCTGTTTATCTGTGAATATTCTGCACTCCCCCTCATTTTTGAATGCTAGCTTTGTTGGATAGAGAATTCTTGGATGGAAGTTTTTTTCTTTTAGTACCTTAACTATGTTATACCACTGCCTTCTTGCCTCCATGGTTTCAGATGAGAAATTAGCACTTAATCTTATTGAGCTTCCCTTGTATGTGATGGTTCTTTTTTCTTTTGCTGCTTTCAGTGTTTTCTCTTTGTCTTGAGCATTGGACAGTTGGACATTGGACAAAGGTGCACTGCTTTTCCTGGACTTGTACATCCATCTCCCTCAATAGGGTTGGGAAGTTTTCAGCCATTATTTCCTCCAACAATCCTTCCATCTCCTTTCCCTTCTCTTCACTCTCTGAGATGACTATAATGCGTATGTTTGTGCTTTTCATGTTCTCTTTCAAATCCCTAAGTCCCTGCTGGATTTTTCTTTTTATCTATTTATTCTATTATCTGTTTGATTTCAGATGTACTGTCTTCCACATCACTAATTCTTTCCTCTGCCTGTTCAAATCTACTGTTATGTGGTCCCAGTGTCTTTTTGATTTCTTGGATTCTGCCATTCATCACCATCATATCCGTTCTCTTTTTAGGTATGCTAACAATGTCTTCAGTATGTTCTCCCAGTTTCTTCTTAATATTCTTAATCACTTCCTTCACTTCCTTAAGTTGGTCCATGATATTGGTTTGGACAGCTTTGATTAGTTGTTCAATGTTCTTCACCTCTTCTTGGTTTTTAGTTTGTTCATTGGACTGGGCCATGTCTTCCTGTTTCTTAGTATGGTTTGTAAGTATCTGTTGTCCTCTGGTCATCTTTTTATCTTGATGGGTTTATTCAGTTGATTTGCTACTGTCTTTACTCTAGGATTTTATTTAATTGCTGTTTTTTTTTCATTGTTTTTTTTTTTAATCTTCGTTTTGTTTTTGTATGTTAAGTTTTCTTTGACACTTGATTCTTCTTATTCTATTTCATTGATGTTGTCTATGTTTGCTTGGAGGAAAAAGTTAGGGCCAGAGAAAGCAAAAGAGGTAATAAAAGTAAAAGGATATTAGTAATAATAATAGTAATTTTTAGAAAAGGAACCATTTCAGACTTTGGAAAATGAATAATTAACTCATGTAAGCAGTGTAGATTAATAGGAATAAAAAAGTGGGGTACCAACAATGAAATGGGGACCCAAATAGAGAAAAAGATGTAGACCGAATTAAAAGGCCAGTATGATGAGGAGAGAGGGAAAGAGAAAAGAAAAGACAAAAGGAAAAAAGTTAATAAAGAAATAAAACAGGATAGACAAGGTAGAAATAAAAACCAGAAAAACTGAGGGGTAAACAAAGAGAGGTGGAATGTAAGAACAACAGAAAACAGAAGATAGAATGATGAGGGAAGGAAAAGAGATTTTGTTGGTATACAAAATCAGTTTACACAGAAAAGGGGAAATCAAGGAAGGAGGAAACACGCTAACCAAGAATCAAGCCAACAGCACCTTGACGAATTTATCTCTTCGTCCAGCTCCCTCCAGATTGATGCTCTGAAGCCTCCTACTCTATGGGTTCCCAAAACAACTCACTTGGGCAGGATCTTGTCCCCAGTCAGCTGTTTTTAATAAGAGAGATCTGCCTTTGTTCCTTTGAAAGAAAAAAAATTAGGTCCAGAGAAAAAGAAAGCAATAGAAAGACAAAAAGAATAATAGTAATGGTAATAGTAAAAGGTAGGAGAACAAACATACAAGACCTAGGAAATTGAAAAATTAACACAAGTAAGAAGCTCAGAGGAATAAGATCAGAAAAGTGCAATAGAAATAATGAAACAAGAAACAGAATAGAGAAAAAATATGTACAATGAATTAAAATGCTGGAATGGTGGGAAGAAGGAAAAAGAAAACAGAGAAGAGAGAAAGAAAAAAGTGAAAAAGAAAAAGGGAGAGAGGGAGAAATACCAACAAGAAAACTTGGAGACCAAATAAAATAGGTGGAATGAAAGAACAACAACGGAAAACAAAAGATATAAAGATGAAGGAGTGAAAAGAAATAGCATAGGTGGAATAGATCAGTAACCAAAAGAATAAAAGAAAAAAAGAAAAGGAAAATAAACAAGCAGAGAAAGAAAAGGAGGGGATACAAAACAAGCAAGAAATAAGACAGCAGCAACTCATTTTTCAAAAAAAGGAGACAGAAAAAATAATAATAATAAACACAGAAAAACAGCCTTCTTTCTTAGACCCCTAAGGATCTTTTCAGGTTGCTAGCATTCCTCAATCACTCACCCCATAGCCTGCCCTTTGCAGGTTTTGAATTTGGTTTTAGTGATTAAAGTAAGGGAAATCAAAGAAAATGAACCTTTTTATTTTTTAAATAAGAGATCCAAGAAAAGCTAATACAAAGATAATGTCTATATGCTCCCTGTCATAACGTTTTAGCTGGATGCTTCATAACCTAGTTTATCTCTTCTCAAGGAATAGCCAGGAATCAAACCAGGGACTTCACATATGCTAGGCAGGAATTCTTCCACTAAGCTATTCCAAGTCCTTGGATTATTTAGCCTTTCAGAAGGCTATCTGCCCCTTTTCCCCCATGCAGGTTAGATCCCCTGCAGGCAGCTGGAGTGGGGCTGATCTCCACCTGTCTCTGCCTCCTCACTGATGTAATTCCTCTCTTTACCTAGGTGGCTGGACATGACCACCAGCCTGAGATGATCCCCCTCCCCTCTCCCTGACAAGTTGGGGTCCTTTCCGATATCTAAGGGGGGCCCAACTGGCTAAACTCGCTGCAAAAAAAATCACTCTCCACTCTACCAGACCCCTCTTCCTAGCAGGAGATCTGCTGTCACACTTCTGTTTGGGGAAGGAGGCTAGGGTCTCCATGTAGTCCGTCCTCCCTGAGGGCTGTGTATGTGTGCCCCTTAGAGACACCGAGGTAAACAACCCCCGATTATTCCTGGCTTCCCTATCTGTCCAGTACCCTCCTAGATGATTCAGAGCACCTCCCTGTGGAGGTAGACGTCTACTCGATTCTCAGTTAGATACAATTTGCCAGGAGTTTTACCCTTGCTTTAATATCTCAGGGGTGGAGATGGGGAGCCCTTCCTGGCAGCTGGGACGTTTAATAACTCACGATTACTTGTTTTGGTTTCTTCTTGTCTCTGATCCTCACTCTTCTGGGAGCTGGTAAGCAGTGTCCTGGTTTGCTGTGTCCCAAAGCAGGTCCCCACGGCAGCCGCTGGCTTTTTCTTTGTTGTTTTAGTGAGAGCTAAGATTTATATGTCTAACCCATTGGCTATGTTCCTATAATCCCCAAGAATTTCTTTTTGAGTCTTGAAAAATATTGACAAAGTCTTCCTTGAAAAGATTTACCAATTTATATTCCCACCAACAGAGTGTAGGTATCCTCTGTACTCTTCTACATTTTCTCTCCTACATTTTAGGAACTTTGTTGGCCACAGTTCTCTTATCTTTATCCTCTCTTTAACACTTAGTTAAAAAATAGTCCATTAACCTGCTTGACTTTCCCAAATCTATAAATAATTTTTCTAAAATATGTAAACAATTTTTTTTTTTTTTTTGGCAACCAACTATGAGCCTATTTTCTTTTTATTCATTGCCAAACTAATTGAACCAGTTAACTAGATTCACTTCTTCAATTCCCATTTCTCAGTGCAGTCTACTAGCAACTCCATCACATGATTGACACGGCCTTTGCAAAGATCATCAATGACCTCCCAATTGCCAAATCAATGGTTTCAGCCTTCATTCTACTTAATCTTTCCAAATTCATGAGATAATGATGCCTCTCTTTATTCTTGAAATTCTCCTTTCTGTTGGATTTAGTGACACCATGGCCTCTATCCCACACTTTCTTCCAGAGTTCTAGACTCAACATACCAATCTTCTACTACCCCTTCACTTGAAAGCCCCACAAAACTTAAAACTCAACATAGTCTAAAACCAACTGTATTATAACTCTTTTCCACCTTTAAACCTACTTCATCTTTTATATCCACCTATATTTAATGATAAAGTTTGTCAGCCTTTGCCTGGTTCCCTTTGCCCTTACCCACCTTCTCTTGTTAGAACCAGGTCTACTGATTCTTCCCACCAGCAGATTCTGTCCTGTGTTTCTTTGTAAACTAATTCTAATTGAGGCAAGGAAACTATCGATAGCCTCAGGAACACATTTATAAAGTTCAAACTTAAGTTACACCCTTACATCTGAGATCCTGTGGCCTAATCATCTTGGTCCTTAATTCCGTGTTAAACTCTCTGTGTTGATCTTGTTCATAAAAGTGAGCATCTATTTTTTGTTCCTTATTGAGGTTTTTCTAGGCTCCCTTCCAAGAACTTTTCCCACTGCATTCTGACATTCTCACTGAATCCATAGAAACTTTCTAAATAGTAAATGCTGCCACATTATTCAGCTGCTTAAAAACTTTACAATGTTTCTTATTTCCTGGTGCCAATATATGACTAAGAAGCTCAACAAATTATTAGTCATATAACCCTTCAGTAATCTGACTCCCCAAGACAACATTTCCAAATAGTTAATACATAGTAGTCACTGTGTACACTTTGTTCATTTGGATCTTTATAATCCCTGTCGTAGGCATTTCTGGGAACACAAATACTAAGAAAAAAATGTCCCTTTCATAAAATTTCTGATATAGTGGGTAGAGTTGGTGTATGAACAGCACTTTAAAAAAGATTAAATTTAAAGCCATGTTTGCTTATAGCCATCCCTGGGAGTAGGCTCTTATTTAAAATCTTGCAGATCATAATATGGAACTGTGTTGAGCATGCCTGGCTTAATAGACATTGGCATAGGCAGGGCATTTTCCCAATGGCCAGTATAGGAGGCAAGTTCAGATTAATATGTAAGCACTGATATTTAAAGTCTATAGCAAAAGCAGGTTCATGTCTAAACATAGAGCTGATATCGTAAGATTAGGGAAACTGTTAGGGGTCTAAGTGAGCCAGTGGGGTAACTTAACTCTAGCTACAGGGAGAGGGAGGGTACTGATCACAGGAAAGAAGTGTAACATGCATGTCTGGGTATTGTCCATGAATTGAAAATAAGAAGTACAGCAGAGACCTAATTAGTTGGTAAAGATACTGCTAGGACAGTTAAGGAGCAGAATCTGATGAAACTCTGTGGCTAGGGCTCGTGATTCAATTTAACCTTTGCAAATCATCGTCATGTCCATGGGGGTAGGGAAGAAATCTAATGAGAACTGCTAAAGTCGGCTTTGCAGGAGATTAATGGCTAGAGTCTAATTTATAAAAATGGGCTTGTTCAAGACACTACTTTTCCCTTGGAGGAATACCAACTTTTTAAAAAATTGTCAAATCTATTTTAGTTTGTGAAATATAAAAAAGTTTATAACACTAAGGGGTCACCTGAAATGCAAGGTGAATCTATGTACCCTAATTCTTAAATTCTATGATATTGAAGTAAACATGTATATGTGCACTTAAATCGTGTTCATCAGAAAGCACATTTACAATCATATATTTCTCTCAATACTGTCAAACTGTCACCTGGACCTTTTCACATTATAATAATTGCTTGGTATATTTTTATTGTTGCCAGAGAATAAACATTATTGAGTTTGACCCTATCTAAATGAACATGTTAGCTGTTCTAGAGTATTTAAGGACAGGCTTGTTTGAGGCAAAAGGGGAACTCTTTAATTGGGAGAAATTTTATTGCACATTTAAAAAAACAACAGCTGTGTTATCTTTTATAGGGACAGGGATCAAATCTCCTTCAATGGCTAAAATTTTAACAGATTTTCTCTCCTAAATCATCCATTAGTGACTCCCTACTTAGTATGGCATATTCAAAATTCTTATGGATACTTTAACATTTGGTTAAAAAAAATCACATGGATTAGTAAAAAATGTCTTTAGTCACATGGATTAGTAAAGAATGTGTTTAGGGTCCTAAATACAATATTATTAGAAATTTCTTCACACATACAAAATACATATTTTAAAGTTAAATGGGCAGCTGGAAATAGATATACTTCTTGCCATTTATATATGTCTTGTCATCAAATCACTGATTTTTAAAACTCCTAGACTGATATACATATACACAAAGAAGAGACAATCGTAATATGACAAAATGATTTGTCACTAGATAAACTATATTTATTTTATGCTGCCAGCATAAAAGAAAAGTGCACATAAGGCAAATATAAATGACAAATAGCAAATAGTTTTAAAATATATAATAATATTTCCAACACTTTCTAAATTTCCTTTATAGTTTTTCTTAATACCTGAACAATTAATTATATTGTACAGGATAGACAGTATTTTCAAGATTAAAAGAACACAAAACAAACACTTCTGTAAAAAGAATTGTTTCAGACCTTCTAGGACACCTTACAAAGGGAGAATATCAGATCAAATACTTTATATAAACTAAAACAAATTTCAGAAAAGCCCATAAATATTTGGTCTATTTTTTCATTATTTTACTAAAACTACATCAATTCACTAATTAAATGAGTGATTATGAGCATTAGAATCTTGAAAAACACACTTTGTAAAGCTCCCATCTCTCAAAGACTCTATTTTTCTTATAAAGTCCAGGTTTAATAGCTCTTTATAAGAATTTGTAATCATTATTACAGCCAGCTTTTGTATAGCACTTTGTAGTACACAAAGCACTTTCACATTTATTATTTGACTTAACATATTTAATTCCTCATTTGTCACTGAAATGAAAGCTTGATTCAGTGCAATTTTTTTTCACTCTGGCTTTAGAAGGTATCCTAAGAGAAGGAATTTACACATTTGTTTAATTTTTGGGTTATTTTTTAAAGAGATATAAGAAAATAGAGAGTCATAAACAAGCAGAGGGAAACCATAGAGTCCTGAATTCTGTGACCACGAGTTCTTCATTATATGTCTGCCAAATATGGACAACCAAAGACATGGGCCAAAAACACCTTGATATTCAATTTACTTTAAACTTGTTTAACCATAGATTAAAACAAGGAAATAAGGTGTGCATATGAACTATGGATCATAGTGTCAAGAGTTTTTAAAACCATTTTGGAATATTTAATAAATGTTCCCAATGGTTGAAAAATAACAAGGAAAATACTATAATATTGTAAGATAACTTGGATACCTTTCCTTCTTTAAGCCCACCAGTTGCTTTGGTTCCAGTGGGTTTCAGTGAATTCAATCTCTCATCACTTTATAGCATGTCCCAGACCTCCTCTTTTTCAGACTTCAGAGAGGGAGTAGAGCTATGCACTCTGATAAGATGGAAATACACGCATGCACACACACATAAAAATATTTTTCAGTATACAAATTGCAGAGCAATTTATGACATTTCATTATTAAATGGAAAAGGATGACAAAAAAAACACTACTTCCTGCATAACTAGAGATAACTTTCTGGGAAGATTAGTAATTATCAGTTAGTAAAATAATGCAAATAGTTGTAATAGATGTATTCTACTCCATTCTATGTCTTCCCTGTTTATGGCCTGTAAACATTCCAGCAGGGTGCTCTTCTGTTTGAGTGATGAAAAATAAAACATTTCTGGTCTGCTTGGAGCAGATAAGTTCTTTTGCTCAAAGGGTCTTAAAAAAAAAGTATCCAGTTTATCATATTATTGTAGAATTCATTTTCCCTATATCATTTCTCATGGATTGAGTGTAAAGAGAAAAAGTTTGTGTGGCCAGGAAAATGTGTGGCAACATATTTTACCTATCCTTTCTAAAACCTGGTTTCTGGGCTGAAAATATAGATTGTCTTGGGAAAGCAGACACATGTGGGGCAACAGTGCATCATACAAGGGGATGAAATAACAAATTAATAACTGAAAATGTGGAGAAAGTGTGGAAATGTGTGCTAATTTCTTGTTATGAGAATCAATTCTGCTGTGGAAAATATTTTTTTTATTTTAAAGATTTATTCATTTATTTAATCCCCCCCTCCACTGATGTTTTGTGCTCACTGTCTGTCTCTGTGTACTCTTCTGTATCTGCTTGTTTTCTCTCCAGGAGGCACCGGGAACCGATCCAGGGACCTTCCAGAGTGGAGAGAGGCTCTCAGTGTCTTGCACCACCTCAGCTCCCTGGTCTGCTGTGTCTTATTGTCTCTCCTCTGTGTCTCTTTTTGTTGCTTCATCTTGCTGCGCCAGCTCTCGTCTTGGGCCAGCACTTTTGTGCAGGCCAGGTTGCCACACAGGCCAGCTCGCCCTCACGGGGCCCTGGGAATCGAACCCTGAACCTCCTATATGGTAGACAGGAGCCCAGTCGCTTGAGCTACATCTGCTTCCTTGTTGTGGAAAATATTGTATTGACACCCTAGATCCAAAATTGGAGTTTTCCATTTTTAAACCATTTTATTGTTCATGGTTCACCTTTAGAGAGGCTCAATCCCTGTGACAAACCCTCAAAAAGAAGGTTCATTTTTCAATTATTTTAGTTTGTCAATTTTAATTATTTTCTTATATATATATAAACACTTATAAATAAACTCTTTTTCTAATAAAATAATTTTCCTTAGTGTCTCATTGGATTTAAATTATTGGATCAAATCACTGAAATATAGTCATAGTCGTGTCCAAAAGGTATGACATATTTTTTGTAGCAGAAGGCAGAGAAACATACCTTTTCTCATTCAGTAGTTTCCTTTCTGAATTGGCATGGACAGTTGGGGAGGGAGTGAAGTTACCATGTAAATTACACATTTTCACATTGCACATAAAATAAGTATGCAAATATTAAGCAATATTTATTTCTTACAACTCTTATTTTTAGGAAAAAGACCTTGATTTGAATACCATATGATTAAATATCAAGAGATTTCACTCCTACTTTTAAGTTACAGTCAGTCTCTTTGTCCTAAAATTTATTGAAGTCTTATATATTGAGATGATACCTTACTCAATTGGGCTGAACACCATGTAAAATCAATGATATCAATGAATGGAAACATTTTCTGTATTGCCTTTACATGTTTGATAAAAAAGAAATGCAATTTGGACAAAAAGATGGATAAAGTTTTAATGGAGTTTATCAGTGGCTGATGGGAATAATAGCTAAGGTAGAACAACCTTAAAGCCAAGCCCCTTAAAGGCAGCTATTTGAAAAATCTTATTTCTTCAGGAATTCATTTGAGATATTATTGAGCTTAAGGAATTCAAGTGTATGTTAAAGTAACTATCATTACTTATTCTTTATTTAATAAATATTTATTGAATACCAACTATGTGTATAGTTCCAATTTAGGTATTATACAATACATAGAGAAATATAAATTGCTTTTTGTTTACTAAGAAACCTTGAGAATTATTTGATTAATGCCTACAGAGTTCTTTGACTTAAAAACTGTTTTAAAGAATTGCCTATAAATACCCAAAATATGAAAAGAAAGTTGAAAACAATGTGTCATTCAATCACACAAATTTTAATTACATCTGTTAGTTCAAAAGCAGAACAATATTTATAGATGTCTAATAATTTCATTTTGAATTACATATAATTTTAAAGTGAATTGTGCCATTTTCTGCCGTCTTTTCCTCTTTGTTCCTAATGTACTTGTCAGAGTACTGAGAACAATTTCTCATCACAAAAAGACATTTATTATTTAATTCTAATTGTTCCCACTGAGATAATTTAGATTTCATTAGTGTATTTGTATTAAGTGGTCAGCTGATTTTCTTATATTTTAGATTATATTCTTTCAGTTAATTAAAACATAATGTTAATTATAACAGAAGTATATTGGTTATTTCAGGTGTTCTGACTACCATTTAGTAAGTTGGTGCTTCAGGCCTTTGGCCATTTTGTTACCATTTTGCCAGTATGACATATCTTGGAAATGTCTGAGGAGAATTCAACTCAAAATGATTGAACAACATGGTGCTGAATTGTTTTCCTCTTTCACAATTTGAGTTGGTGTCCATATGAATGGTATTGTGGTATTTGTGTTAAAACTGAACAGAAAATTAATTTCTTACAAAAGAAAAAAATATTGTCAGATCCTGTTTGTCATGTTACTTAATTCAAGCGAATAAAATACATAGTATTTTTAAACAGAGAACTGAAAAAAAAGGGCAAATATTCCTACCGTCAAGGAGCTTACATTATACTATCAGTCAGACAACAAACAATACATATTACAAATAATTAAAATTATAAAGTTTATAAAAAGGTTATGTGTTATAGACAAAAGAAGATTTGAGTAGGGTAAAGGAGATTGGGCATGACAGTAGTGGGTGTATGTGCGTTTTCTTCATTAAATAGAGTGGAATAGACAGGTCACACTGCAAATTTGAAATTTGAGCAAAGCCTTAGATAAAGCTAAATAAGGAAAGATCATTCCAGGTAGAGTGACTAGATAGAGCAAAATCCCCAAGGATGGAATCACATCTGACATATTTGAGGTCAGCCAGGAAGCCAGTGTGGCTTGAATACAGTGAATGAATGAGGGAGAGGATAGTGGGAGAGAAGGTCCTAGAAGTAATGAGAGGACTTAATTAGGTAGGACCTTTTGTAAAGACATCACTTTTACACTGAGTGAAATGGAGAACCATTGCATGGAGTGACTTGATCTTATTCATGTTTTTAAAAGATAATTTTGACTATTCTTGGGTATCTAGAGAAGAGCAAGGAAAGAAGCAGGAGGAGCTGTAGGATATTTTGATAATCCCAGTGATAGATAATGGTAACTTCAATGAATTTAGTGGTAATAGTGGTAGAATTGTAACAAGTGGTCAGATTCTGAATATACTTTGAAAGTAGAGCTCACATGATTCTACTGCATATTGGATGTAAGTAGAGAGGTGAAAAGAATAGTTCAGGGTGTTAATAAGTTTGGCTCAAGTAATGGAGTGATGGATCTGATAGCAGCTGAGATGGGAAAGTCTGAGGCAGAGGAGAAGTTCAGTTTTGGACACACTGAGATTTCAAAGAGGTATGTCAGGTTGGAAAAGGAATATGACAGTTTAAAGTCAAGAGAGAGGCCTGGGCTGGTATATTATTCAGCCAAAGGGGTGCTGATGCAAAATACCAGAAAACGGTTGGCTTTTATAAAGGATATTTATTTGGGGTAGAGACTTACAGTTACCAGGCCATAAGTATAAATTACTTCCCTCACCAGTCTATTGCCACATGTTGGAGCAAGATGGCTGCTGATGTCCGTGAGGGTTCAGGCTTCCTGGGTTCCTCTTTTCCCAGGGCTTGCCTCTCTCCGGGCTCAGGCTTGAGTCTCTCCACAAGACCAGCTGTAGACTATCAAGTGAACGGCTAGATCATGTGCAAACATTTCCTTTGGATAAAATTTTAAATTTTAAATAGTTTTAGATTTATAGAAATGTAAATATAGTGGAGAGGGTCCCTGTATACTTTACACCCAGATTCCCCTATTGTTAACATTTTACATTAGTATGGCATATTTGTCACAGTGAACAAACAAATACTGATATGTCATTATTAAGTAAACGCAATTCTTTACTTAGATTTCCTTAGTTTTTTTTTTTTTTAACCTAAAGTACTTTTCCTATCCCAGGATTCCATCTAGTTCACAACATTACATTAATCATCATGTCTTCTTTATGCTTCTCTAGATGGTGACAGTTTTTCAGAATTTTCTTGTTTTTGATAACCTTGGCAGTTTTGAGGAGTATTGGTTAGGAATTTCATAGATTGTCACTTAATTTGAGTTTGTCTGGTGTTTTACTTATGATAAGACTGGTGTGACATATTCTTGGGAGTAAGACCACAAAAGTAAAATGCCATTCTCATCACATCATCCCAAGAATATGTACAATTGATATGACTTTTAACTGATAAGTTGGCTGAGATAGCGCTTGCCCACTGTAAAGCTACCACTTTTTTTCCTCATGTGGTAACTTTTTAAGAAATTGTAAAATTGTTTCCCAAAGTGGTGGCAACATATTTCATTCCTACTATGAGAGTTCCAGTTCCTCCACATTGTCAACACTTGGTATGGACAGACTTAAAAATTTTAGTCATTCTGGTGGGTATGTAGTGGCTTACTATTTTGGTTTTCATTTGCATTTTATCTGTATTTCTCTAGTGGCAGAGATCTCTAGATCTATTAGATCTCTCTCTCTATGTGCCCGTTTGACATCTGTAATGTGTTGAATGGTGCTCTCCCCTGCAAAAAAGATATGTCTACCTGGAGCCTGTGAATGTGACTAATTTGGGAAGAGATCACATATGTACTGAAGTTAAGGATCATGAGATAAGATCATCCTGTATTAATGTGGGTCCCAAATTCTATGAGTATTGTCCTTATGAAAAAGAATGGGAGAAGATATGGAAGAGAAGGTGAAAAGAAGATGGAAGGAGAGATTTAAGTGATGCATCTACAAGCCAGAGAATGCCAAAGATTGCTGGCAGTCACCAGGAGCTTGGATAGGCAAGGAAGAGCATTCGGAGGGAGCATGGCCCAGCTGACACCTCAATTTCAGACTTGTGATCTCCAGAACTGGGAGAGAATAAATTTTAGTATTTTAAGCCACCAAGTTGGTGGTAATTTGTTATAGCAGCACAGGGAAACTATTATGCCACCCATATATCTTTCTTGATAAGTACTTTTTTAAAAATGTATTCTTTATTTTTTAGAAAGATATTCAGATTACATAAATGTTACATAAAAATATAGGGTTTTCCCATATGCCTTGCTTCCTATAGCTGCCACATTTTTCCACATTAACAACATCCTTCATTAGTGTGGTACATTCATTACAATTAATGAAAACATTTTGGAGCATTGTCACTAAGCTTTGATTATAGTTTACAATGTAGTTTACACTCTCTCCTGCATAATTTTGTAGGTTATGGCAAGATATGTAATGGCCTGTATCTGTCATTGTAATGTCATTCAGGAGAATTCTCAAATTTTCCCCCACATTACACCTGTTTTTCCCTCTACCTGCCCTCAGAATGTCCACTGGCCACTGCTTCCACATCAATGATATAATTTCTTACATTGCTAGAATCACAATGTCTATAGTAGAATACCAGTAAGTCTACTTTAGTCCATAGTTCATTCCCCAATCCTGAGGATTCTGGGATGGTGATGTCCACTCCACCTCTAAGTGAGAGGGGGCTTTGGTACCATGGGGCAGATGGATGGGACCGTCTTGCTTGCAGTTGTAGACTATCTTGTTTCCTTGGGATGGTCGGTGTCGCTCATCATCTTGTTAGTTGTTCTGGGTGAGTCCAATGACCTGGAGTGTAGGTTTTGCAATTCCGTTGAAATTCAGGGCCCAGCTGGTACAAGAACAGCCCAAAGATTTTAGTCTCTTGGATGTACCCCTATCAACCCTAATGCTAATTATAGGTTCAAATAGAAGGGTCAGTAGAGCTATGTGTAAGGAAACAAAAACTGAGTGCAAATCTGTCACATGGGGGAGCAAAAATTCCAAAGTAGGGCCCACTGGCAAGGTATCAAACTCCTGAGTTATTTGCCCTGCCTATAATATCTTGATGTCTCCAGAGCCCTCTGGCACCCCACTAGTTAAGGTAGTATTTACTTTGGCAGTCAATGAGATCCTGCTGAGACATGCATAAGTGTAACCTCTGGAATGACCTTCTGACTCACTTTGAAGACTCTTAGCCATATAAACTCATTTGGGTTTACCCTTTTCTCCCTTTTGATCAAGGTCTTTTTCCAGGTGCATTGCTAGTTGGTGCTTGACAGTAATCTTTCAGTGCCAGGGAAGCTCATTCCCAGGAGTCATGTCCCATGCTGGGGGGAAGGTAATACATTCATATGCTAAGTTTGGCTTAGAGAGAGGTCACATGTGAGCAACAAGGAGGCTCTCAGGAGGTAACTTTTAGACACCCTATAATATTAGGTTAAGTTTCAATTTCAAAAGTAAAGGTTCGTAAGTAGTTATCAATATCAATGGTCCATCCTCCTTCACTAGTCACTGTCCCTGTACTTAGAGGATTCTTGCTGTCCCATTAGAGAATGTGGCAGAGCTCCCCAGGGTGGGAATTCGAGATTCCTTTGATTATTGTGTGAATCTCCACCCACCATGACAATGACCCATGAACAACTGAACACATTTATATGCCTTATATATATGCCTAGGAGAACCTCCTCCCATGTATCCCCCATCACTGACACTCCACACAATTGTCCTCCCCTGTCATAGTTGTAATCCTTCTGTGATCCCAAACTTCTTCAAAAATGAAGACAACAAAATAGCCAAATACAATTAATAAGAAAATGAAATAACAATTATAGTTTTAAAAATAAGAAATAAAATACAAAAAATAAAAAATAAAAAAAAAGATTTGGAATAATAAAAAAAATGAAAAAAAATGAAATATATTTTTTTACATCAAGTCTTTCATAATTGTAAGATCTGTTGTCTTGTATGTATGGTGATATTTTCTTCTATTTATTCCCCCAGTATCTTACTTTTTTAATTTTGTCTTCAAAGAAGTTTTAGGTTACAGAAAAGTCACATACAGAATATAGGGGAGGGAGCAGGTGCACACTGGGGCTTGGCGGGTATGTTGTTAAGTGCTTTTAAAAGTCTTTTGTCCATTTTTAAAATAAGGTTGTTTGTCTTCTTATAGTTGAAGTGTATGCTTTCTTTATATAGTCCAGATAAAAACTCTTATTCAGGAATATATTTTGAAAATATTTTCTCCTAGTCTATGGCTTAATGTTTATTAAACCTGGCATTTGAAGAGCAAAAATTATTCATTTTGATCAATTTGAATAATTTATAAAATGTTTTAAGGATTATAGGTGTGCTTTTATATGCAGAAATCTTTGCGTAACATGAGATCAAGATTTTTCCCTATGTTTTCTTTTAGAAGTTTAGTAACTTTAGCACTTACACACACACACACAAACACATATAATTTGAGAGTTAAGAGTTGAGGTTCATTTTTGTTACATTGAATAGCCAATTATTGTTCTCTCTTCATAATATGATCTTTCACCTTTATTGAAAATCATTTGGCCATTTCTGTGTAGGCTTATTTATTTCTGGGTTCTTGACCTTATTTCATTATTTCATATATCTATTTTACACAAATACCACACTTTTTATTGCACTTTTATATTAGGTCTTGAAATCAGTAACTGTAAATATTCTGAATTAGTTGCATTTTACAAAATAAAGTATACTTTGTATTTACATATAGATCTCATATTTCCCATGTATTATTTTAGTAATTGTTTTGTAGCTTATTTAGGATTTTATACCAAGGAATGAATTTGTCCTTTAAAAATAAAGGCAAATTATCATTATACATTTTATATCTTTTTCTTGCCTCATTGCACTGGCTAAGACCTCCATTAAAATTGTGAATAAAAGTTTTGAACTTGCATATCATTTCTTGTTTCTGATTATAGAAGGAAGGCATTGAGCCTTTCATCATTAAGTGTGATATTGGTTGTAGGTTATTAGCTAATGGACTTTATCAGGTTGAGAGAGTTCCCTTTTCTTTCCTTTTTCTGAGAGTTTTTAATCATGAATGGATCCTGTTTCAACAAATGCTTTTTATGCATCAATCAAGGTAATCATAATTTTTTCTTCTTCTTCAGTTTGCTAATTTGCAAATTACCATGATTTATTTTGGAATATTAAACCAACCTCTTGGGATAAATCTGATTTGTTCCTGATTTAATATCCTTTTTTATGTATTGTTGGTTCCAAATTGTTAATATTTTGTTAATATTTGTGTTCATGCTTATGAGGGCTATTTGTGTGTAGTTTTCTTTGCTTATAATATTCCTGCTTTGGCTTTAAGATAATAGAAGCCTCAGGGAATTAGTTGGAAAATGTTTCTTTCCCATCTTATTTTCTTGAAGAATTTGCATTTAGTAGGTATTATATGTACCTTACATGCTTGGTAAAATTTGCCAATAAGTCCATATGGTCTTGGAGTTTTCTTTGTTGTAAGAATTTTTAAATACAAATTCAATTTCTTTAATTTATACAGATTCATGCAGATTTTCTATTCCTTCTCAAAAGGGTTTTTAATAGTGTGTGTCTTTCAAGGAAATTTTCTATTTTATCTAATTGTCATGTTTATTTGCATACACTTATTTCTAATACTCCATTATCATGTTTTAATGTCTATAGAATTTTTATTGGGGTTTACTCTTTTGTTCCTGCTTTGGTAATTTGTGCCTTCTCTCTTTCCTGATCAGTCTGTCTAGAGGTTTATTAATTTTATTGAACATTTTGAAGACTGACTTCTGCTATATTGAAGTATCATATTAGTTGAAGAAGATTGAGATAAGTTAAAGAGGCATAGTTTAAACCCTGAAGTAACCGCAAACGTTACAAACAATGAAAATAGCTACTCAATATAATACAAAAAATATCATGACTCCATCCAAAATCTGGTAGAAAAAGTGATTAAATGCTTAAACTAAACACAAATACCAAGTCAGTAGGTATAAATGTAATTATATAAATAATCACACAAAATGTAAGCAAACAGCCCAAATCACGCAAAATGTAAGCAAACAGCCCAACAGAAATGATCAGTTTGAAGAAAAAGAAGATGCAAATATATTGTCTACAAGAATATAGTTTAAAGCATAAAGACATAGGTTACTTAAAAGTAAAAGTTTGGATAATAATATAAGATATAAACACTTCTCACAAGAAAGCACTGCAGTCTATCCAGGCGATAGGCTAGGGTAATCATAAGACTTAACTTGTTTGTTTCTCTTCTCTCCCTTTCCTGTACTGCTTGTTATCCAGTATCTGAAAATGGTTGTTTCATATGTTTCATATGTTTAGTCAAGTTTATTAGTGCTTAAGATGGGGGTTAAATCTTGTTCCTCTTACAACATCATGGGCCAGAAGTGGAAATTCAGAACTTACTGATTCTTATCTGTACAATGTTCTTATTTTTGGCTTTTACATTATTTCTTGTGACCAGGGCCATGCCTCACCCTATAGCTCAGGGGTTCTTAACCACGGTTAAGGCCAAGGTCCGTGCAAACATTTCAGGGGATCTGTGAGCTTGAATTGAAAAAAAAAATCAACTTATCTTTATTTTCTCTGACTGCTAACTGAAATCTAGCATTTCCTTCACTTATGAATGTAGTAATAAATTACAGTAGTATTCATTTTATCTAACTGACAAAGGAGTCCGTGGAACATAAAATGGCTAAGAACCCCTGCTCTAACTAGATTCCATTTATGTTCCCTCAGGCCTAAGTGCTCTAGCTATTCCAGAGACTGGAATTCTGCTTTTGTTCTCACTAGTTGTCTTGTGCTAAGTTATTTCTTAGCTTCTATGTTTGTGCTAAACACTTTGTGTGTGTGTATTTTGAGTGATGTTTAATTCTTAAACTTTTAATTTTGAAATAATTTAAAACTTGCAGGACAATTGTAAAAACAATGAAACATCCAAAAAAGAGTACCCCAACAAATCTTTTCCCCTCCAAGATACCCAGGCACACGAATTTTGACATTTGGGCACATTGCCATATTATTCTATATATCCCTGTATCTCTGTATCTCTGTATCTCTGTATCTCTGTATCTCTGTATCTATCTATCTGTCTGTCTGTCTGTCTGTCTGTCGATCTATCTATCCATCCATCCATCCATCTTCTGAACATTTAACAGTAAGTTATATACATTATGATCCTTGAAAACTTTGTACTTCCACATACATTAACTAAGAACAAGGATTTTCGCTTTTGTAGCCACCATAAATGCTGTAATCAAGTTTGAGAAATTATGCCTTAACACCTCATTTCTGCTACCTCCCAACCCTGGTAAACTGTATTATAAGGCTGCTTATTCTCTGAAATTTTCTTTGTGATTACCATGGGGCTTAAATTTAATCTCTTATTCTGTAACAATATCATTTTGTTTAACACCAACATAACAAATAGCATACAAAAAACATTATATAGTTCTTGTCACAAATTAAATATTTATATATTATGGTTCCAAAACCATTGATTTGTCATTATTTTGTATGTATTTGCCTTTTAGATCCTATAGGAAGTAAAAAGTGGTGATGCAAACCAAAAATACAATAGTACAGGCAGTTATATTTACCAATGTCATTACCTTTATTGGAGATTTTTTTTTTTTTTTCATTTTGTGGCTTTAATCTATTGTCTATTGTCGTTTCCTTTCAACCTGTGGAACTCCCTTTGACATTTCTAGTAAGGCTAGTCTAGTGGTGACAAAGTTCCTCCACATTTATCTGAGAATATCTTAATCTTGCCCTCATTTTTAAAAGACAGTTTTGGCAGATATAGTATTATTGGTTGGCAATTTTTTCCTTTCAGCAATTTAAAAGAAATGCCTGCTTGCCTTCATGGTTTCTGATAGATATTTGCACTTAATCTTATTGAGGCTTCCATGTACATGATAAATTGTTTCTTTCTTCCAGCTTCCAGAATTATTGCTATCTTTGGCATAAAACAGTTTGATTACAATACGTTATTTGAATATAATATGTGCATCTAGTTGGGTTTATCTTGTTTAGAGCTCAGCATCTTGAATGTGTATATTCATGTGTTTCATTAAATTTGGTAAGTGTTCAGCAATTATTTCCTCAAATATTTTCTCTGGCCCTTTTTCTTTCTCCTCTGGGCCTCCCACAAGCAAATATTGTAGGCTTTATGGTATACCATAGGTTCCTCAGATTCTGTTCACTTTTATTCATTCTTTTTTTCTTTCTTCTCCCCAGAATGAATGATTTCAATTGGACTATCTTCAATTTCACTGATACTTTCTTCTGCCAGCTCCAGTCTGCTGTGGAACCCCTCTAGGGAATTTTTTGCTGTTGTTTGTTTCCATTACTGTGGTCTTAAGCTCTGTTTGGTTCCTTTTCATAATTTTTCTATCTCTATTAATATGTATTTATGCTTATCTATCATTTTCCTGACTTCCTTTAGTTATTTTCCATGTTTTCCTTTAGCTACATGAACATATTTAGGATCTTTTAAAACAATCTTTCCCTGATATGTCTTAGGTCTAATAATCCTTAATGATCATTTATAATGCTCTTTTGTCTTTTATCAATATATATTTTTTACTACAGAAGTTGTAGGTGTACAGAAAAATCATACAGAAAATTCAGAATTCCCATATACCCTACCCCTTATATCAACACTTTGCATTAGTGTGATACCTTTGTTACAATTGATGAAGGAATATTGTAATTGTACTACTAACCATAGTAGTATAATACACATTAGGGTATATTATTTTTTACCACATACCACCCTATTAAAAGCACCTTGCATTAGTGTAGTACATTTCCTATAATTCATGAAAGAATATTTTTAATAATTGTACTATAAACTATAGTCCATACTTTACAATAGCGTTCACTGTATTGTATAATCCAAGATTTTTCTTTTAATGTGTATTCTAGTAACATATATATGATCTAAAATTTCTCCTTTTAACCACACTCACATATTTAATTCAGTGATGTTAACTACATTCACAATGTTGTGCTATCATCACCACCATCCATTTCCAGCACTTTAAACTCAACCCATATAGAAATTCTGTAAAATTTAAGCATTAAGTATCCATTCTCTATCTCCAAGGAAACCTCTGTGAACCTATTTTATAAATTCTGATCCTATGAGTTTGCATATTCTAGTGATGTTATATCAGGGAGATCATCCAATAATTGTCCTTTTTGTCTGGCTTATTTCACTCAACATAATATCTTCAAGGTTCATCCATGGTGTCACATGAACTAGAACTTCATTCCTTTTTAATGTTGAATAATATTCCATTGTATGTATATAGCAGATTTCATTTACCCATTCATCAGTTGATGGCCAAATGGGTTGTTTCCATCTTTTGGCAATTGTGTATAATACTCTTATGAGCACCAATGTGCAAATATTACGGTCTATTCTCCTTGGAGTATGTTGCACTTCTTGGACATGTACATGTTGTTCATAAGAATAGGGAAACTTTTAACCATTATTTCTTCAAATATTCTTTCTACCCCTTTTCACTTCTCTTCTTCTTCTGGGATTCCCATGATGTGTATTTTGTCTGCTTCATGCTGTCACTCAAGTCCCTGAGACAATTTTTCACCCTCTCTTCTGACTGTATAATTTTAATTTTTCTGCTGCCTGTTCAAATCTTCTGTTGTATGCCTCCGTGTATTTTTAATCTCCGTTATTGTGCCTTTCATCCCCATAATTTGTTTTATGTTTCTTTTTAAACTTTTGAATTCTTCTTTGTGCTTACACATTGTCATTTTAATATTCCTTTAGCTCTATATCCACCATTAGTTTATTTCTATTCATATTTTCCTTCATCTTCTTGAATTGATTTAGGGTATTTGTTTGACCTTCTTTGATTATTTGCTCTAAATTCTGTGTGTCTTCTGAAGTTAAAAATGTTTCTCTTGATTGAGCCATATCTTCCCATTTTTTAGTATGACTTCTAATTTTTTGCTGATGTCTGAGCATTTGATTATTTTGATGTGTTAACTCTGAAAGTCAGTTTCTCCTTCTTGCCTAGGGTATACTGATTGGCTGATTGACTTTGTGTTAAGGCTCTTCTTTGATGCTTGGTCCAATTTATTCTGGACTTTTAGAGCAGCCTGTGTTTATTTTTCAGGTTTTCTCAGATCTTCTGCACCTACATTTTGCTCTGGATATGTAGTACAATTTTTAAGTTATTTTTTTGTGTGTGTCCAATTGTGTCCCCTCCAGGAGAAAGCTTCCTTTCCTCTGTTCCTTCACTGGGAGTCTTGCTCTGTTCTATTTGTTTTTGTGTAGAACTTTCTGCCCAGCTCCTATAATTTGCTTAGATTCTCTCCTTCACTCAGCGCCCCCTTTTCATTGCATCTTGCAGCTCTAGGGCCCATCCTGTCTTATGGCACTTGAGTTTCTCCCCCTTTTTTTCTGTGAGGCTTTTCTGCTTCATGTTTCTTCCCCATTAGGGTATCCTGCCCTGCGGAGCCAGATGGGTTCAATACAGAAAGTTCTATTTTGCATTTAGGTGGTCCAGCAAACAGAGACTGGATTTAGTGTATGTACCTCTTGCCAACAGTTCTGCCATGGTCTCTTTTTGCCCCTGGGGGCACTTTTGTATGTGGCATTCCTCAACCACTTGTGTTCCACCCTCATTCTCTGTGGACTTGGGTTCCTGTGCCTACGTATGTTCATGTTTTTATCTTGCTGCTGTGCATAGTTCTATAGTCTACAGCCACGACAGGAGAGAACTGGGTCATGCTGTCCCTTTGTGGCTCCTAAACTGTGTGGGACTGACTGAGGGAGAGGGGTCCAGACTTGCAGGTTTGGGACGTATATCTTCTACTTGAATTTGGTGTTTATTTTTCTTTTTATCTGATTCAGAATTTGTGGAATCCTTCTCCAGTCTTCATTGTGCTTCACAGATCCAAGTAATTGGAATTTGTCCTTAGCTGATTCTAAAGGGAGACTTTTCCAGGGGATGTCTTATGTTGCCATGTTGATTATGTCAAACCTTTAATGTTTTTATATTCTCTTTTGCCTGGGCTTTCACTTCCTGTTTCTCTATGTAATCTATAATCCTTTGTTTAAACCTGGGCATTTTGTTATTTTAATATGTTATCACTGGAATTTAGATTCTGAGGCATCTGTTCTTTAAGCTTGTATCCCCCTAGCATTATGACAGGTCCTTCCTAGTATGCCAGGAACTAACAAAGAAGAAGAATGAGGAGGAGGCTTTGGAGAAGGAGGAGAAACATCTTTCCAGATGACCTGAGTAAATGCTCTACTGCAGAGCTTATCTATACAGTGGGTTTAGAGAATAGCTCAAGGTGAAAGCATAGAGTCTCCCCTGTCCTTTCTGCTCATGTGTCTTGTCCTGGGCATGCACACATGGCCCTAGGAATTCACCCTTATATAAGGATCTGAATGTACTCTCTTCCCTATGAAACAGTGCTTATTCACAGAACTGGGCACTGCACTGTATGATCCAGAGCCAGAAATCTTTGCCTCAGATAATTACAATTTGATTGTTCTCCTACAGTGTTTTGTAGGAGACCTCTGTGGGCTTACTGTACAGGCAGACAAAGTTATAGGGGGTGGTAAGCCTGCAACAAGTATCCTGCCTCAGTCTTTCATGCTGCCACCAGAAGATATTGGCACAGTATTTACATGCCCAGTATGTGCATGAGGGTTACACTGCTCCTTCTGGAATTGGGACCAGGGACCTGCACTGGGAACATAATTCAGCTTTTCACCAAGCTGGTGAGAGGATTGTGTGATACATAGAGAATCTCTTTCTGGACAAATAATTGAACTCACTGTTGCCCTCCTTCTCAGACATCCCTTCCCATTGCACCCTGAAAGCATGCTGGACATTCACTGATATAACCTTGAGTGCAGCCCTCCCCAAGCGCATTTTGATTTGAGAAAAAAAGCACATATCAAGAAGTTTCCCAATATTTGCATGCAAACCTCTGGCACTTAGTCCCTTTGTTCCTCAACCATATATAATCTACAGAGTGGTTGCCATAGGTGTGGAAATACTTGAGAGAATTTCTTGCCATCTCGCCATCCATCATGAGGTATATAAGTGCAACTAATAAGTGCGGCAACAGGGATGGGAGAGGGACCAACCAGGACAACACAAGCTCCTACCTTTAAAATAGACTGTTTTTCTTTTCCTTGACCAAGCTGCTAACCTTACTTCTCATCTCCCCTACCTCTCACTCCTCCATCTTGCCTACCTTGAAACCATATTACAGCTGTTCCCCAAACCTTATGCTACCCAGGCACCTCAGAGACTACTAACTAGGCATTCCTCTTCTGCCTTCTCCTCTCTTCTGGCCCTGACATACTCCAGGTGGCCCAATTACTGCAAAGGAAGTCATTCAGAATGAAGTAGCCCTAATCACAATCTCAGTAAATCCCTTACCCATCTTTGTGGAACCCAACCACTTTAAAAGTGCAACCTCAGTAAATCACTTACCCAACTCCTTACTATCTTCCATTGTTTTTCCTCTTACCCATTCCCAGTTAACTGTCCTTTGTTTCAAAGGAGTTCTACTCTCTTCTTCTATAGCAGTCACCTGAATAAAGTTATTCTTGCCTGGTTATCATTGTATAGTGCAGTTTTTTTTTCCCTTGACAGTTAATGGTGTCATGATTACTGGACCCAGGACATCTTAAACAGATTGACCCAGGTACACAATAGACATAATAGTTTCTGTACAGTTGGATGTCTGTGGCTGGAGTGTCTGACCAGAGCTCTGGACAGTTTATACATTGAAGCATGGTAAGGACTTGGTTTTGATTCTTTGAGACTACTCTTTTGTAGGTTAAGATCTCACTGAGTGGGGATTCAGTCCCTGACTCTTTTGGTTTGGTAGCTCTTTGGTTTGAATGAGAACCTCTCTGGACAGAATTCTTCTTGGCACCTTTGAATGGGAATTTATTCATGACTCTTTCCACTGAGTGGGACTCTTCCTGGCTTCTTTCTCCCTGACCCTTTCTATGTAACAGGATTTTTCCTGGCTCTTTCTCTTTTTGGATCTTTTGTTTGTCTTATGTCTTCTGTGTTGTTTGTTGAGATCTCATTTGAATTTTTGATTGTCCTCTTTTGTTGTAATCTTAAGTTTTAGTTATTTTGGTGCTCTCCTTAAATATAGGAAATTCTCAATCTACTGGCACTCAGCAGATTATATGAGTGCTGATTATATCTCTGCTACTATTGGGTTAACTCTTCCAATTTATTTCTCCATGGCATAAACTCACTAAGGACTCCCAAGAACTCCCAGGGCATCTTTGGGAAACATGCCATATCTCCAAACTGATTCATCTGAGATTGCTCCCTTCTCTCATGCCCCTCTTCCTTCTTTTTCCCACCTCCAACCTTACATTTAGCTCAGTTGAATACTTTCTCCTTCCCACTCCAGCCTTCAACTCCCTATAGTCACTGGAACTTTAGGTCCCTTCTCCCTTTTGGGGGCTCTCCAGGGACTTAAGGAAGTTAAGAAGCAGACTGGACTTTATCCACTCAGATAGAACTTGGAGACACCCAGATAGCTGCTTGGTCTCTCCTTAGTCTCTTGCCCAAACTTTAGTTGACAGAATCTCTAAGATTACACATCAGGGAAAATAAAATCTTAAAAGTCTCTTCCACAAATATAGGTGGGGAGCTTTAGTCCTCATATTAAGCAAGAAACCTCTACTTGTTTCATCTTCCAGGAATGCAATCCTGATAATAAAATAAAATAAAATAGGGCAAAGATTAAAGTCAGTTCCTTTATATAAACTAGTGATTTTGTATTTCTGTGTTTATGTCTGACTCATGGCTGAAACTTTTAGAAATGAAGCTATAAGTTCTCTGTCTGTCTGTTTATGTATGCATACTATATATATGATATTTGCTTATATCTGGATATAAAGGAGCACTGTTCAGTAGGCTTAGAGATAAATAAGCATTTATATAAGTTAAATACTCCTAAAATTACAGAGATCAAAGAAATTAACTTGCAAACTTTCCATTTTTAAAGTATTCTTATAAAAATTAACCCCAAATGTTTAAAAAATTTAAGTTCACATAATTTAGGTAAGCATTTTGCAAATGAAACTATTTTGTTGGTTTAATAAAAACAGCTATGTCTTCTGAGTTTTCAGTGTTAGGTACAATAAAAACATACATTTTTATTTTACAGTTTAGTGATTATTAAGCTAATATTACATCTATTAGTTGTTCAAGATGATAAAAAATGTAATTTGTGTTTAATCAAATTGAGACATTACTCTGAAAAACTTTATTTCAATAGCAATTGTGTTTTGTAAGATGTCAACTTGAAGGTAAATTCCAAGATCTTTGACAACTTAAAACCTGAAGCTTATTTTAAGTGATGTATGCAATATACACAGGATGTGTTTTTGTTAAGAAAAAGAGAGTAGTTCTGTACTAAAGTAAAATGATTTCTTGCAGAATGAGAAAGAGGAAAGTATAGGATAAAAGTTCAATGGATATGAAAGTTACAGAAGATTTGTGAAAAAGGAATGTTATTTTTTATGGCCAAAATTAGGTAAGATTTAATGGATTTATTTATAAGAATTTTCAAAGACCTTTAGTGTCAAATAATATACTGATGCAAAATTAGAATTTTATTTTTTCTCTGTTAAAATTATAATATTTTCTTGGATTATTGGTCTGCTCTTAATAAGAGATTGTAAAAGAATTTCTTTACCTTCTAAGAAATTGACCTAAAAAGCATAGATTTTGTGTCTTATTGGAATAATTTTCCTTACCTTATGTTGACTTTACCATGTACTTAATTATTTAAGAGAATCAAATCTTATCATTTTTAAAAGAATTAAGGCTACTTCCCATATTTACTTTTTAAAAATTAAAAAAAATTATTGAAGTATATCATTCATACATGAACATACATAAACAATAAGTGTATAGTAACAGTTGTGAACTTACAAAACAAATATGAGTAACATCATACAGGGGTCCCATAAATCGACCCACCACCAAAACCTTGCATTGTTGTGAATCTCCTATATTTACTTTTTATTTTATTTTATTTTATTTTATTTTATAGTACCAGTGCCAGAGATTGAACTGGGACCTACTTTGTGAAAATCTGGTACTCAACCACTGAGCCACATCAGTTTCCCTGAGTTGGTTTGTTTGCTTGTTGTTTGTTTTTCTGTTTTTAGGAGGCACTGGGAACCAAAACTGGGACCTCCCATATGGAGAGAAAGCACTCAACTGCTTGAGCCACATCTACTCCCCTATATTTACTTTTAAAATCCTTTATCGTCACTTTGATTAAAGAGAGAACCAAGTATTGTTTCACAGTCACCCATGATCCTATTTAACCAAATGTTTAAATCCACTGACAACTTTTGACATTTTGCTTTCCAAGAATCAAATACTAAATGAAGTCTTCTTGATCTCAAACTGTCTTTGTGATTTCTAGAAGGCTCCTGGAAGATCACAAGGATTTGTTTTTTTTCACCTTGTAAGATGAGATGTACTAAAAATAATTGATTATTTGATATGTTCTAAATTATTTAAGGTATGTTATCAAATTAAAACAAATGTTTAACCTTCCATTAGTTAAATTTATATAGATAAAATGTTATTAATATAAATATTTCAGAAATTGTATAAAGTTCCTAGAGATTTGTTATTGTCCTTACTGTCCATGATTTGCCCTGATAAAATTTTGTTTGATATTAGCTAATAACATTATAATGGTTATTGGTCATAATTTCAGTTATTTGTAAAAATATTACATGCCATGGAAACAACCAAATTTTCTAGTGAGTTGCATTGTTTTATAACGAAAGAGAGCTTTCACTTTTGTAAAAACAATAATGAGTTAACTCCTGCCACTTTAATCTTTTGTTATTCACTGGTAGTTGCTTGTTTGTCTGTTTTAGTTTGATACTTCCCTAAAGGTGCTTGCAATCTCTTACCTGTCAGAGTGCTTGTCTTCGACTTACAAGGGACTGTCTCACAGACACAAGGAAAGGACTATGCCAAGTACTAATGGCATTATTAGAGGCACAGGCTTCTAGTGGCATTGATTAAATAACTGGACAGAGTCAAATTTTCCAGAACTCTGGTGGAAAAGCTGATGGTTTTGTGAGATTGCTACATAAGACTGAGTGGAAAAAGAATCAATGATATGATAAAAGATAATTGTGGGTTTTGTTTGAAATAATACTGATATTTTAATGTTCCATTTTCTGAATATAAGGAACCCCTTTCTGTTTTATGTTAAGCTATTTATAATTCATAAAAATGTTATAAGCCATACTTTTGTAAACAAAAATGAAATATTTCTGTTTTTATCCTTGCCTGATCCTTCCAGAATTCAGAAATTCTTGAGTATTCTTATTTTCATGGCAGTAAAATTATTTGCCTATATTCAATAAGAATCTGTCCTCTGTTAACAGGATATTATTGGAGCTTTGACTATGTAACCATGGCTTTTAAGGAATTAAAACACTTTTAAGAAAGTAAGATTGTCTTTATGCAGCCAATGTTTACAAACCCTCTTGGAACCCAGCCTTAGCCTTCCAGATGAATAAATAAGGTCACTTTCTGACAGGTCCAGAAACAATACGCTATTGGGGGATCTTGGAGTTAGGAATTCATACAAATCTATAGGTACTGCAGGTAAATTCTAGTGGTGGATTCTTGGTTTGACTTCTTATTCTGGATAGATTTTTTTTTTTCCCAAGTTCAAAATTTAAATTTTTTATTAGAGAAATCGTAGGCTTACAGAAAAATCATGTAGAAGAAAGAGTTTCTACATGCTCTGCCCTGACCCCACGTTTTTCTGAACCTGCTTTCTGGGCTTGTGCTTGTTCATGGCCTTAGATAGTCTCTTGTTTACAGGAATTTGAATGGCCCCTACTTCCTCTGATATAGATGTTCTTTCCCTCCCAGGTACTCTATTGTGTTACTTAAAGCAGGTAATTCCTTTGTCCCAAGCTGCTTTGACTTAATTGCTTCTTACTGTGTTAGCTGTCCTCAAGCTGCTTCTGCCTGCAGGGCATACTCTGAGAGCTGAGAATGAGAAGAATTTTCTGGTTCAGTTTTTAGTCTGTCAGCTGATAGATGGCACCAACATATAGAGATCCCAGTATGTTCACAGGGGTTACTCTGCAGCCTCCAGAACAGGACGAGAGACCCACAATGGAAGCACTGGCTAATTCCACACTATGCCAGGGCCAGCAAGGACACCAAGAGCTTCCCTTACTGTTTTTTTTTTTTTTTTTTTTTTAATATATTTTTATTACAGAGGTTGTGAACTTACAAAACAATCCTGCACATGTGTAGAATTCCCATACAACACCCCTTCACCAATACACTACACCGTGGTGGAACATTTGTTACAGATTATGAGATAATATCATCAGACTGTTACCACCAACCATGGTCCATAGCATACGTTTGGCACACTTTTTCCACACCCCTCCATTATCAACATAGTACATCTTTAGCATTGATGCAAGAATATTATAGTATTGCTGTTAACCATAGTCCATAGGTCACACCAGTTGTAGTTTTTCCATGCTTCTCCACTTTCCCACCACCTTGCAATAGTGATGAACATCCGTTTTAGCTCACAGAAGGACACTCTTGCATCTGTACCATCAAACCACAATTCTCATTGGATAGCCTTAAAAGTCCGATCTGAGTTTCCTTATAAAATTTTTGAACAAAGCAAGCTTTAAAAGGCCTATGTAGTCAATTACCATTCTTGCTGCATCCATGCAAATAATTGGACTAAATCTAATAAAAGGAGACTTATTTTATCATCAAGAATAACTTTCTTTGGGATTATCTTTGATCTAAAGGAGAATGACTGCAAAGAAAAATTCTGTGTTTCAATAGAAAACAATAGCACCCTCCTCTGGGATCAGATTCCATTCCTGTTCATTGTCTTAGAGTGAGTTTGCACTCCCATGTAAACTGCAGGTAACTGCATGGTTTTGGTTATTTGTACCTGTAAATTGCACTGGATCTTGTCATCTTGCATATATTATCAACCTTTACCAATTTTTCATCTCTTGAGATTCCTGTAATATCTGGCTACAATTTTCCAAACTGTTTTCAATTTTCCTTTCACTCCTGATTGATGTCATGAAAAAGTGAAATCTGACTGCTCAAACCCTTATTTGAGACACTAGGTTGTTTTGTAGCTGGCCTTGTCCCCAGGACCTAATGGATCACTGCGAGCTAAAGCTTGATGACTTGATAAACCCCTCAAATGACTCATTCCTGCAGCAGACCATGCCTGAGCTAGATTTCTCCCTGGACAAGCCACTTCTGGATCTCTAAAGAATTCTGGTAAAATGTTCAAGTCATACATGCCCTTATAAGAGAAATAACATCTCCAGGAAAATCTACATCTGATCTTTAAGAAATGCAAGGAGCTGTGCTACATAATAGAAAGATTTTCATCCACTGACCTCTTACACTTTAATACAACCTTTTATATTAGTATTGCTCCTTTTCCTCTTAGACATCCCTCTCTTTACTTACCTGACCCTAAAGCAAACATTTTACCACCACTTCTTAACAAGTGGTTCAACTTGTCCTCTACCAACAAAACACATCTGAACAAGAGACAACTGACTAAGTCGTTTAATAAAAAAGATGTTTGTCTTGATCAAGAGGAGGGACTGACAAAGACTGTTTTCCTTTCTCTTGACCAAACTGCCAGCTTTATTCCTCATGCACTGCTCCCGCCCCTACCCTATCTACCTGGAAACCCATCTTGCAGCTGTGGGACTGCAGAGAAAAACAACTCAAACTGCAGGGAAAAACAGAAAAAAAGACAACTTCATACCCTAACTATTCTAAATATCAGTATCACCCCAGAAATCCCTGTTTTTTACAAAGCTTACCATTTGGGGGGGGTAGAGGGGAGGGATCATGTCCTCTGAATTTTTGGAGTCTTTTATATACTTGTTACGAAGTAAACAAATTGACTCTGAACGTTATCACTTAAGTCATCAGTTATCAAATGATAACTGAAATTAGTTTCTTGGTTAACTTTCTGGTTATGACTCAAAATTATGAGAAAGGCTCTGTAGGAAAAGAATAAAGTGATATCCAAGGATGGAAGGGAAAGCAAAGCTCTGAAAGGTGGATGAGTGGGGACTATAGATAAACGATTTATTTTACAATTTTATCTGGAGTTGGCCTTCATGTAGCATAGAACATCTGAAGTTAGTGTTGTTATCTGTGGCCATGTGGCTGAATAAATATACAATAATCACAAAAGGCCTCTATCAGGTAATATCCCCCAAACAGAACTTATCTACCTAGTCATCTATATCACTACATCTTTCTCAGGGAGGAATGGACAAGTTGTTGTAAAAGTAAACATCGATTTTAAATGTTTCCCTTCTGTGAAGGGTTCCATTTCAGCTTATATTTTAGCAATGGCTGATTATTTGGTGTTTCACTTTCTTATAAATTGTTAGAGTAAGGAAGTTCTTGTCTAAAAAATTATACCATCTCGAGATGCTCTGTTTTCCTTGGAAAAGGGTCTTCAAACTAAAAGTGAGATACCTGACTAAGACAGGTATTTGGTCTCACCTGAACTTTTATATCTGAAAGGTGTTGGGGAAGGAGAGAAGGAGGCTAAAAACAATAGCAGAATACACCTGCCCTAAATAGCAATCATTTTAATAGCAGAACCAGACTTTCCTGGCAGGGCTTTTCAGGGAAGCATATGCTACCAAAATCTGTTCAGGTCTAGATAACACAGGTTTCTTGGTGATGACTGCTAAAGCTACAAAGTAGAAATGTCTATTTTCCTTTTTGCAACAAAACCTGTTTCTATGCCTAAAAGTTCTGTTTCTGACAGATAGTTTCAGTTCTTTAAAAAGACCACTAAATTAAAACAAGAGAAGTAATGAAAAAGAAATTTCCTTATAAAAAGTGAATATTTCATTCAGATAAAAAAGTCCCTTTTTCTCCATGATGACTAATCACTCAAAACCTTATTAGTTATGAGCGTTGACCCTTTGAACATATCATATGTTGGGCTTGGGTTGCACTAGCTTTTTTTATTTCTTCTATTTTAAATGGTTATCTCCTTAAGGCCATTTAAAGCTAGAGGACAGATAATTAGAAAGTAAACATCTGGTAAATCCTTTTACCAATCTGAAAGAAACAAAGAGAAATTTAATCCAAAATTACTTCAAATAAATCTCCTTATATTTATTCTCTGTTCTAAACTCAAACTAGCCACAGTCACAGAGCTCAGCCTCTAACTGCCTAATGACCCCTTTGAGCTTTCATTTACGTATTAGTACAATGTGATACTGCTTCTTAGTCCATAGGTCTAAATCCTTTCCATTCATTCTGTTGTCTGTTACCTGTCATAACTGCTCAGCTCCAGCAGCAGTTCCTGGAGGAATTCTAGAGTCAATCATTGAAATTTGAAAAACCTTCCAGAATCCTGCCACATGATCCTCTTGTGCTAGGTATTATTTCCGGAAGGGGTGGATGTACTGAAAGTTCAAAAACACTGTGTGTCTTAGAAAACTCTACTTCAGTGAATTATATGCAGTTGCTAAAAATTTCAACTATCATTCACAGTCTTTACCATTTAAAGTGCTAAAACACATGAGCATTGTGTTTATTTTTTTATCACCTATTTGTCTAGGATAGTAGTAAGTTGTCATGCAGAAGAAACAAAGACTTTGGAACAATGGTCCTTCATCAAAACAATAGCTTCTACTGGGCTAACTTTATTTAAAAGCTTAGTAGCATACAACTATGGTAATGCAAATAGAGCAAAATGATTAACATGAAACTTTAGCAGGCCCCCAACCCCTAAATCATTCTCCTGCCTAAATGGTACTCAGGTTATATACAT
This sequence comes from Tolypeutes matacus, assembly GCA_026826555.1. NCBI lineage: Eukaryota > Metazoa > Chordata > Mammalia > Cingulata > Chlamyphoridae > Tolypeutes > Tolypeutes matacus. The sequence goes on along the minus strand of JAKSZT010054473.1, from coordinate 5,238,300 downwards.
ATGCACTACACATAACATGAAAGTGGTTTTTTTTTTTTGTCTGTGTAATATAACACAGGATGTTTAAATGATAAGCACATGTAAAGCTTTTCACACAATCTTTACAAATGTTGACAGTATGAATAGTAAGGGAATTGTGTAATAAAAATTATTTTTATATAATTCACTATAATCTGTACAGTATTACATTCATCTCATTTGATCTCCATAGCAAAACTGTCAAGAAGGAAAGTAAAATATCTGTAACTGGTATGATCTCCATGAATTCTAGGTATAATTATTGTGTATTACTTTTATTTTTTTAATAAAATACTTGGAAGTTCCACTTACTGTATGAATAGTCAATCTAGCATGCCATTATTCCAGTTTCTCCATGCCTTTTTCCCCAACTATTGGGAAATTACAAGGAGTATTTCTGACTTCCATACCAAATGATGGAGCAAGAATACTGGCATTCCGTAAAGCTTAGTTCCACAGACGTAAGCTCTGGAATGTTGATGCCTCCCATGCTGTCTGATACTGCTGCTCTTTATGAAATGAAGCTTATTGAGGGAGAATGATTCTCCCTTCCTTTGCTGGCAAATTGTCACAGGTTAATCTAAGATTAGAGTCTTCAGTGTCCAACCAGTGATTGTCCTCAGGGGCACAAGATTTACTTTAGAATGGGAATCATGGCTTGGAGGCTTAACCATCCCTCTGTCCTAAATTCCTTTGGCCTTTATTTAGAGCTATGGTTCACATCTTAGGAGACCTGTATTTTTAAGTTAGTTTTAAAAGCCGCATTGCCCTTTCCTTACACTGAGTCTTGGTTTGGGCCAACTTGGTCTACATTAACAGACCACCTTATTTTCAAATCCCAGAAGTCAGGGGTTAGGATAATTTTCCCAAGAGTCACTGGGCTCCTTAAGTGCTTCTGTAGTGATCAGCTTTTAGCATGGACTATAAATCCTCATGGCATAGACCATCTGTGCCCACTAATAGCCATGTTCTTTTTTTCTTCTTGGGCATACAGATGGACAACATTTTCTAGCCTCCCTTCTAATATGATGTGGTCACATAACTGAATCTTGACATATGGGATGCAAATGAAATTTTGTGCCCTAGATCCAGGCTTGACCCTTTACAAGCCATGCATGGGCAATATTTGCTTGTTTTCACTGACAGGCTGAAGGGAGAGAACTACTAGGATCTGAAGGAAGGCAGAATACATGATGCAAATGCCTAGATCCCTAGATAACTTCATGGAACAGGATTAGAGCCCCCAACCACTCCAATTCCTGCAGCCTACACTGGGGCTGTTTGTTACAGCAATAAGCCTATTCTCATTAATAAATCATTCACCCTATATTTACATATAAATGAAGATCACTCCTATAATACTTCTGTCTTGCTTCCTCCGGGAGATTTGCTTCTTGGATATGTAACCACAAAGTAAAACTAATTTGTTTCAAACTCACAATTTAAGTCATACTTTACTTCTTTCAGGTTTGGTTTCTATTAAAAACTATTTTGCTTTATTTTGGAGGCCAGTGGCCTCCAAAATAAATAAAAGAATGCTATTCCTTTATTTAAATCCATGTTAAGAGACCTACAGTGAAGTCAAGGGCTATATCTTTAAAACCAGAACCTAGAATAGTACAATTATGATAGCACTAGGGATGTTTTAACGTGGATGTTTGTTGAATGACCTCACCTGAATCCAAAGAAATTTGGCTAAATTATGAAATATATTTATTTATCAATGAGGAGTCTGGCTCCTGGCTGAAATTTTCTGTGTGATATTTTGGGCCGACCATAGGCAATTACAAAGGCTTAATCTGGCAGGCTTCACTGGGCAAAGCTGACCTCTCCACAGGGCCTTGGTGCACAACTGGTGCATTGCAATCTCTGAAAGGAGTTGCAGTCTAAGTCCCAGGCCCCTAGACCAGTCATGCCCTTACCCAAATCTCCATTCCTAACCAAAGGCCCTCCCCAGGTGCCTGTGCTGAGACCTCTTGAGTAAGAGTGAGGAGGGGGAGAGCTCGAAGACATTTTTCTCCACTCTGACTCAGTACTTTTCCACTCCTAGCCTCTACGCCTTCCTCAGTCTCTGGGTCCATAAAACTGCAGGACACCTGGGTTGTTTCCAACTTTTGGCAATGGTGAATAATGTGGCTATGAACATCGGTGTGCAGATGTCTGTTTGTGTCACTGCTCTCAGTTCTTCTGGGTATATACCCAGTAGCAGCTATAAGAAGAAATGAAGTCATAAAGCATATGGCAACATGGATGAACCTGGAGGACATTATGTTGAGTGAAGCAAGCCAGACACAAAAGGACAAATACTGTATGAATGCATTACTATGAACCAAATATATTGTGTAATATATTGTTTGATTAAAAAAAAATTTACATGTATCCATTACATTTAATTGAGAAAGGTATATATTTATTCATCTGTGTTTACTTTTTAGTTTTTAATTGTTTATGTTTTCAATTATTAAATGTACAAAATAAAGTTAAAAAAAAAAAACTGCAGGAGTTTTTTTTTTTTCCCCTGGGCTTCCTCAGCAGTAAGATGGCCCCCCATCTGCACTGTCCCATTTCACCCTTGCCCAGTGACATCAGTCTATGGGGGAAAACAGAACAGAAGAAGCTGGTGTTTTTTCTCAGGGTTAACCTCTTATACCAGTGCAATAAATGATTAAAGGCTTTACCTTTGACACCTGGCAGCTCAGCTCAGCCCTCTCTCAGGTCAGCTCTTGACAATAAATATTTACAGTATATAAAAATGACCAATATATAACACAACTTAAAAAATTATCAGTTGTTTTCATAAGTTAATACAATATTTTAAAATGAGACATTAAAGACATGACATAAATGGTTGGGTTTGAAGATATGTCTTCTGAGTAGGTGTTGCATTTTTTATGTAACTATATTCTTATAACTAGATGATATGTTCTCATGTTAGAGGTGGGAGCGTAATGAAAAAAAATTATTACCTAAGAATCATATCTACTGGTGGTCTTGTATAAAGAATGTTTAAAAACTTATTTTAAAATAAACTTTATTTTCATATTTCTGCAGTTAATAATTATATAATATTCTACATCCTTAAAAATAATTTCATCTAAACTCTTCTAACATTTTACATGAAAGATCTGCAGCTGTAATCCACTAAAAATACACTATTATAGTGTCCATTTTTCAGATGATGAGGAGTTATGTGCAATTGGAGTGGTTCTTTTGCCCGTGCCACACAACTAATAACTCATGGAAACAGAATTTGATCAAAGCTTCTTGAATCCATGTTCTGCACACATAACCATAATGGCCTACAGTTTCTAAATACCACGCTACTAAAAACGGTGATTCAAAGTTATGATTCTATGTAGAACATGTTTTATATATTGAGAGTTGAAAGAGTAAACATTTGTGTCCAGATGTTATATTTCTCACAGGCAAAATTATGTTTCTATTACAGAGTGGGGGAAACACTTCTTGTTTTCAGTATTCTAGATCTAGGGAAAGCAAGATTACCTTGCATCAATAATGAACCAGCAACTTATAAATTACAACACAATGATTATCCAGTATAAATGTGTAGCATCTCTTCTATCAAATTAGATGGGTGATACAAGAATGATCACTTTAATATCCCCCCCAAGAACAGATAGTAGTTACAAAATCTGCTGTGATATTACAAGCATGATTTTCACACTCAGAGTCTAGTAGGAAAATATTGCTTTTAATAAATTAGTTGCAGAAAAAGTACATCAGAATCATTTGTTACTGGATGGAACTGGTAACATTTCACCTACAGTTTATGGGAGCAAAAGGATTTAAAATATGTAAAAATTTACTATCACTGACGATGTTCAAGTTGTGGAATCTTAGAACTGTTAGGGATTTCAGAGGTCTTTAAATTCTCAGCATAGGAATACTTTTCCTAGAATACTTTTGATATGGCAATATCTAGCCTTTGTTCTAAAACCTTAATTAAGCCATTTGTTCACTACTCCACCTACAATTTTCCAAAGTACTGTAATTACTCTTAATTTCTTCTGTATTTTTCAGTTAAATATACATTCTGTAGTATCTATTCATTATTCCTATATTTATAACTATATAGAATAAATCTAATACCTCAAATATTTGGAAAGAGTTTGTGTCCTTAATTGTTCTCTTGTTCAAGGTAAACATCACTCGAACTCTTGTGTATTATACTAGATATCTCCTTATTATTCAATATTCTTCTTCAAAGGTGACCCATAGAAGGTAATAAATGGCAGTTATTCTTGTTTTATCTTATTAAAATATGAGAGTAATTTAATGAGCATTAAAAAAGTTTTGAATACCGAGTTTCTGAAATACTTCCCTTCCTTTAGCAATTCTCACAATTTGAGTTGGGTTGTTTGCCCCATTCATAGGTCAGTGCTTCTTAAATTGTCATATTATATACAGACAGGGAAACTGATTTTAATGGCCTGTGGAATTCATAAATGACCACAGAATCTTTTATAAGCATAAAAAATTTATGCTCAGAATGAGTTTGACATTTTTATTACCTTTTCCAGTTCAAGTAAATATGAAAAAGATGCCAAGTATCCCCACAAATGATAATATTTTCACATTTTGTACAAAAGTTAGAAAAGTGGAAACTAATTTTTATTTGGCTATAAGGTCAGATTTGAGTATTATTTTCAATTGCCTAATGTCTAACATTTCTAATTAATTGTATGTGGCAGTTTTCCAATGTGTTTTCTAAATCTTATTTTAAAGTTTAACCATCTTTGAGGGGAAAAAAAAGGTGCCAGAATAGACAAGCTTTTCAACAGTTTTACTTTTTAGATATTTCCAAACCTGTGTAAAATTATGTTACGTGACAACTGACTTTGCTCTTCCCTTACTGTTTCCCTAATCAATCTTTGAAAAATAGATGTTGATGTATTTATCTAGTGAGATACTCTCCAGGATATATAGAATGAATGGTACAAGATAAAAATCACCATGCCCTATCCTCAGAGAGACATACTGCAATTTCTGCTAGTAAAATATTGAAATGGATTGTACAAAGGAAATTAGAAAAACTTATTTCATATGAAAGTGGGATAATAACAACTAGATTATAATGACAAAACTATATTTATAATTTATTACAAAGCTTACATATTAAATTCATTACCCAGATAGAAAGGTATGTAAGAAGCAATGACTACATTTATATACATATAAAAAACTATTTTCTATTTTAGATTATATATGGTGATTTATAATTTGAACTTATTATCACATTTTATGCTTGCCATGCAAAGTGTATTTTATTTAATTTCAAAAAGATATGATATATCACCTTATTATATGAACAAAGAATCAATATATTTCTGGTAATAGAAAATTATGATAAAAATCACCATTTAATTACACATCAACTGAGTTCTCATAAATAACGGAAAAGATTTTCAATGAGGTTAAAAATTTGAAAGATCATGTGTTGACATGATCATTAAAGTATCACAGATTTGAATAATTTCTCATAACTCTCATATCACATAATCTAAGTGTATTCTTTGAACAATCTTCCCCAGTATCTTAATAGTGCCAAACAAAAATAATTTTGAGTTCAAAAGGCTCAAAAAATGCTGGCTTAAACAAAACTAAAGAGGCATGTTTAATTTTCATAAGCTTTAACACTTCAGTGTGCACTGTAATGTGTAAGAGAAACATTGGAAAACATTTTCCCAAATCATTTTGAAACAGAATACATAATCACAAAGTATCTTTTGGGATGATGGTTCTAGAGCAGTGCTTTCAAATTATGTGGGGTAAAGGAATTTTTAAAAACATTTCTATTCTCATGTGGATTGATACTTTTATAAAATAGATTGCTACGAAAATAAAATAAAGACACGCAAAATATAAGCCCCCAATTTTAAAAATTAGATCCAAAGACAGCATTTAATCTAATTGCTATACATCTTCCTATACACTTACTCAAATTTTTTGCCTTTCATCTTATCAGGTCTGGAAACCCATAGCTTGTTGACTTGCAAAAGTGCACGAATGAGACTGAGCAGCAGTGAGTTCCAGAATACACTTTGTTAAACGTGGGCTTTGTGGTAACTCTCCATTTGCTCCTTCCACTGCCTTAATGAGAAATTGGAAGAATCATCAAACAGCTTCTGTTTGCATCTTTCTGTTAAGGGATAACTAAGTAACTGCCAAATTATCCTATTCGTCTTTCAATTTGTTTGTTTATTTTGGACAGCAATAATGATACATTATTAAATAAACCTTTATCTAAATCTATAATAAGCAAAAGGCAATGCAAAGTTCTGTGCCAGACACTGTAGGGAATACAAATGAAATAATATAATTATATATTTATCCTCCCCTCACAAAATTGGTATGTGCACAAATAATTTTATGAATTGTATAAATGAAATAATGCCACAAGGGGATATCAAATAGCGTGTTAAGGGAACTCAGAAAACACTGTCCGATTTTGGAACCAATATTTGTCTTTCATCGTTTTATGCATTTGTATTATTAATGCTTTCAGTAGAAATACAACAGAATGTCTAATATCTCTTCAACTTGAATACATTTGAAGATAGCTAACATCCTCATCCAACTTTTAAAAAAATTTGTATTCCATATCCACCTAATATACAGCCCCCTTTCCATATTCCTTCTGTCCCCTAGTGACCACTAATCTACTAACTCTCTCTGCAGATTTGCTATTTCTCGATGTCTCTTATAAGTGACAAAGTATGATACATGTCCTAATATGTCTTGCTTATTTCATTGGGTATACTATTTCAGTGTTCTCCCATGTGGCAGATTGCCTCAGAACTTCATTTTTTTCTTATGACAGAAAAAATTTTGTCATTGTATGTATGTACCACATTTTGTTTATCCATTTATTTGTTGATGGACACTTGGGTAGTTTCCACCTTTTAACTGGTGGCCAATGCTACTATAAATGAACTAAGCTGTTATAAACATTGCTGTACAAATATGTGTTTAAGGCTCTTCTTTCAATTTCTTTGGGTATATACCCCAAAATGGAATTGCCATGAGGTAAGGTAATTCTGTATTTAACATTTGGGGGAAACCTCATATTACTTTCACAGTGGCTGCACCACTTTACATTCCCAACAATAATGCACTAGGGTTTCTATTTCTCCACATCCTCTCGAACACTTATTTTCTATTTAAAAAAAAATGATAGCCATCTTTGTGGGTGTGAAGTGGTGTCTCATTGTGGTTTTGATTTGCATCTCCCTAATAGATAATGATATTGACAATTCTCATATATTTATTGGCCAATTGCATATCTTCTTTGGGAAAAATGTCTATTCAAGTCCTTTACCCATTTTATAATTGGGTTGTTTGCCTTTCTGTTGTTAAAGTTCTTTACGTAGTCTGGATATTAAGCCCTTATCTGACATATGGTTTGCAACTATTTTCTCCCATCTTGTAGGTTGTCTTTTCACTTTCTTGATAATGTTCTTTGATGTACAGAAGTTTTTAATTATAATGAAGTGGAATTTATCTATTATTTCCTTTGTTGCTCATGCTTTTGGTATCTAAGATTCCATTACTGAATCACAAATAATGAAGATTTGCCCCTATGTTATCATCTAAGAAGTTTATAGTTTTAGCTTTTATATTTAGATCCTTGAGCAATTTTGAGTTACTTTTTGTATGTTGTGTGAGGTAGGGAACTAACTTCATTCGTTTGTATGTGGATATCTAGTTTTCCCAACACCATTTGTTGAAGAGAATATTGTTTACCCATTGCATGTACTTAGCACCCTTGTTGAAAGTCAATTGGCCATAGATCTGTGGTTCTATTTCTGGATTTTCAATTCTGTTACATTGGTATATACATCTATCTCAATGCCAGTACTACACTGTTTTGATTACTGTAGCTTTGTAGTACAATTTGAAATTGGGAAGTGTGAGTCCTCCAACTTTGTTCTTCTTTTTCAAAATTGTTTTGGCTATTCTGGACCTTGTACTTCCATATGAATTTGAGAGTTGGCTTTTTCATTTCTGCAGAAAAGACTACTGGGCTTTTCATAGGGGTTGCATTGAATTTGTAAATCTCTTTAGGTAATATTGACATCTTAACAATTTTACATTTTTCAATTCATGAACAGTTGATGTCTTGACTTTTATTTATGTCTAATTTATTTCAACAATGATTTGTATTTTCACTGTAAATGTCCTTTATATCCTTCGTTAAAGTTATTTATAGACATTTTATTCTTTTAGATTCTATCATAAAAGGAATGGTATTCATAATTTCCTCTTTGGATTTTTCATTTCCATTATATAGAAATACAATTAATTTTTGCACATTGTTCTTGTACTGTGCCACTTTGCTGAATTCATTTATTAGCACTAGTTGTTTTATTGTGGACTCCTTTGGATTTTCTATATATAAGATCATGTAATCTGAGAATAGAGATAGTGACTTCTTCCTTTCTAATTTGGACACGTTTTATTATGTTTCCTTGCCTAATTGCTCTGGCTAGAATTTATAGCACAATACTAAATAGCAGTGGTGAAACTGAGCATCCTAATTATAAAGGGAAAACTTTACGCCCTTCACCACTGAGTATGATGATGTGGGATTTTCATAAATGGCCTTTATCATGTTGATTAGTTACCTCCTATTCCTAGTTTTCTGAGTGTGGTTTTTTTTTTTTTTATCAAGAAAGGGTGCTGGATTTCTGTTTTCAGACTTTATATTCAATGTTGTCTTGCAGATATTAGCTGGTACAAAAAAGGGAAGAAAAAGAAACAAGATGAAATTAATGGCATAGAGTTTGTAAAGAAAACATTAAGACTATTTTTATTTATATAAAACATGATTGTTTTACAAAGATAATTCTAAAAATATAATTAAGAATAATAAAATTAATAAATGAAACTTCTAATTTGAAAAAACAAAGTCAATATAAAATGAATTGTATTTCCTTATTTAAGCAATAAACAAATTGAAAATGAAATTACAATATAATTCCTTTTACAAATATATCATATATGCAAAGTACATGCAAATAAATTTAACATAGATGCACAAGAGGTCTACATTGAAATATACAACATATGGCAAAAATAAATTGACTTATGACAACCTGAATAGACAAACAGGAAGATGGCATCAGAGTAGCTAGGCAGGGCTCTACTCTTCACAAAAACAACAGAGGAAGGACAAAAAGCTAACCAAGGGAGCTGCTTTGGGGATCTGCAGACCAGGAGAGTGCTATGCATCATCCAGGATGGAGAGGGACAGAGAGACAAAGAGGCCAAATGAAAACTATGGGTTACTCACCCCTGTGGCTGGGAATAGCACTTATCCTTTGCCCTCAAGGCAAATAGCCTCAGTAAAATCCCTGGCTCACTACAGCCAACTGAAAGGGGAAAAACGATCCTCCTCCCTGGGAGAAAGAGGGGGTATGGAGGAAGACAGAGAGTGGTTTCTCTTCAGTGAGTTTAGCCAGCTGAGCCCACTTTGAATCTTGGCTCTAGCCAGCCCAGCAAGTGGAGGTTGAAGTGACCCATCAACAGGGGAGCTGAAGGGCAAATAAGTATGGGACAGGCACCCAGCAAACTCAGAGAGATAGATATGTAAGGGAGAGGGGAGATAAGGCAGGCAGAACAGAGGGGAAAAAATCTAAAAAAGACCCCAGCCAGTGCTGAAATGGCCCCAGGGAGAGAGAAAGGGGGATTGGATTAGGCAGGCTGTCACAGTCACCCTCCCTGGGAGAGAAAGGAACTACATTAGTGAGGGGGGTGGGCTAATAGCCCTGTAGAGAAGGAAGCCAGGAGAGATAGCTGGAAAACTTAGAAACTTAACTCACCTGAGGGGATAGAGGGTGGGGAGAGGCAGATAAACTTTCAGAAGCCTACCTTACCTGTGGAGTGGGTGTAGCTCAGTGATGAATGCCGGCCTCATGTCTACTAGGCCCCTGGTTTCCCCAGTAGTGCTTAAGAGGAGTGATCTAGCAGGTTGTCAGGCATCCAGCTGGCACCTTGAGACAGGGAACTTATAGATTGATTTTTTTTTTTTAGGTTCTTTGATCTATTTTATATTTATTATTTTTTAAATTAATTTTTTAAAAAATTATTCTTTATTTTATTCTTTAAAACCAGGTACCTTACCTGTGGAGGGCAGGTTACAGGGGGATTGATTGATGAGCACTGGCAACCTGAAACAGTTTGTAGTGGCTTAAGAGGGGATACTGTTTTTCCTGGTTTTTGTTTTTGTATTTCTCTTTCTTTGTTTCTTTTTTTTCCTTTTCCTTCTTTTTTTTTCCCTCCTAGTTTATTTATTTCTTTTCTTTCTCTCACTTTTCCTCTTCTAGTGCTTTTCTTTCATTCCACCTTTCCTTGTTTGGTCTTCATTTTTTCCCCCTCTTATCATTTTTCTGGTCTTTTATATTATTCTATCTTTTTTTCTAGTTTCATTTTTAACTCCATCTCATATATTCTTATACTTTTGTACTTTTTATGATTTTTCACTCTTATTGCTTTCTTTTTTATTATTACTTTTTTTCTTTTTTCCTTTTTCTATCTTTCCTTTTCTATGGTCTTGAAATTTTTTGAATTTCTGAAACACAGATAACTACATGGATGTAGAATAAGTGGAAGCAAGTGTGAAAGAGGAAACAACATAAAACAAAACAAAATAAAACTCTAGAGTAGAAAGAGAAGCTAACCATCTGAATAAGCCCATCAAGATAAACAGATGCTTAGACACCAGCAAAATTTTACAAGCTATACTAAGAAACAGGAAGACATGGCCCAGTCTAATGAACAAACTAAAAAACAGGAGGAGATGCAGAATGTGGAGGAACTAATCAAGGATGTTCAAATAAATACCATGAATCAACATAATGAACTGAAGGAAGAGATAAAACATATTAAGACTTAATATATAATATTAGGAAATTATAAACATACATAAAAAGATAACAGATCTGATGGTGATGAATGTCATAATGCAAGAAACAAAAAATATACTGAAAGGACATAACAGCAGATTTGAATAGGCAGAGGAAAGAATTAGTGACATTGAAGATAATAATCTGAAATTGCACAGATAGTAGAACAGATAGATAAAAAAAGAGAAAAATTTCAGCAGGAACTCCGAATTGAATGACAACATAAAACACACAAACATATGCATTATAGGCATCCCAGAGGGAGAAGAGAAGGGAAAGGTATCAGAAGGAGTGTTGGAGGAAATAATGGCTGAAAATTTCCCAACTCTTTTGAGGGGCTTATATGTACACGTTCAGGAAGCACATAGCACTCCAAACAGTATTAAACTTAACAGGCCTACCCCAAGACATATCTGTATCAAATTGTCCAGTGCTCAAGACAAAGAGAGAATACTGAAAGCAGCAAGAGAAAGGAGATCCATCCCATATAAGCAAAGCTTGATAAGATTAAGTGCTGATATCTCATCTGAAGCTATGGAAGCAAGAAGGCAGTGGTATGACATAGCTAAGGTGCTAAAAAAAAAAAGCCAACCAAGAATTCTGTATCCAGCAAAGGTAACATTCAAAAATTAGGGAGAGTTCAAAATAGTCACAGATAAACAAAAATTAAGAGAGTTTGTCAACAAGAGACCTGCCCTTCAAGAAACTCTAAGGGGAGCCCTGCAGGCTGAAAGGAAAAAAAAACAGGAGAGAGGGGCTTGAGGAGAGTTTAGAAAGGAAAATTACTAGTAAGAATAACTAAAAAGTTAGAAAGAGAAATAAAAACAAAATATGACATGTACAAAACTAAGGAAAAAATGGTTGATGTAAATATTACCTTAACAGCAAAAACATTGAATGTTAATGGATTAAACCACCCAATCAAAAGACACAGATTGGCAGAATGGATAAGGAAATATGACCCATCTATATGCTGTCTACAAGAAACTCGCCTTAGACCCAGAGTTTCAAGGAAGATACACGTGAATGGTTGGAAAATGATTTAAAAGCAAACAATAAACAAAAAAGAGTGGGAGTAGCTATACTAATATCAGATAAAATAGACTTTAAATGCAAAATTATTGTAAGAGACAAGGAAGGCCACTATATATTAATAAAAGGTATACTCTATCAAGAAGAAAGAACAATCATAAACATGTATGCACCTAACCAATGTACCCCCAAAATACACGAGCCCAACATTAGGAAAATGAAGGGGAGAAATGGATGCCTCTACAATATAGTGGGAGAATTTAATACAATATTATCGCCATTAGACAGAACATCTTGACAGAAGCATAATAAAAAAACAGAAACCTTGAGTAATACATTAGAGAATCTAGATGTAATAGCCATATACAGAAAATTACACCCAAGTACAGCAGGATGTACATTCTTCTCAAGTGCATATAGATCATTCTCCAGGATAGACCACATACTAGGTGACAGAAGAAGTATCAACAAATTCAGAAAGATTGAAATTATATAAAGTAATTTCTCATTCCACAGTGGAATGAAGATGGAAATTAATAAGGACCAGAGAAACAGAATAGGCACAAAGATATGGAAGTTAACACATTATTAGGTAATCAGTGGTTCGAGGGGGAAATTGCAAGAGAAATCAGTAACTACCTTGAAATGAATGAAAATGAGAACACAACATATCAGAACCTATGGGATGCAGCAAAACTAGGGCTGAGAGGGAAATTTATAGTCTTAAATGTTTGTATTAAAAACAGAAGAAAGTCTAAAATCAAAAAACACACCTTGAGGAACTAGAAAAAGAACAACTAACTAACCCCAAAGCAAGCAGAAACAAGGAAATATCAAAGATTAGAGCAGAACTCAATGAAATTGAGAATAAAACATCACTAGAAAAAATTAACAAATAGAAAAGCTGGTACTTTGAGAAGATTAATAAAATTGACAAACAGCTAGACTAACAATGAAAAAAAAAAGAGAAGATGCAAATAAATAAAATAAAAAATGGAGACGGTGATATCAACACTGATCCCACAGAAATAAAGAGTATCATAAGAGGATACTTTGAAAAAGTGTATACCAACAAGACAGATAACTTAGATGAAACAGACAAATTTCTAGAAACACACAAGCAGCTTACATTGACAACTGAAGAAATTGATGAATGATCAATTAGTCATACAAAACCTCCCAACTATGAAAATCCCAGCACCAGATTGCTTCACAGGTGAACTCTGCCAATCATTCCAGTAAGAACTAAGACCAATACAGCTTAAACTCTTCAAAAAAAAAAAAAAATAGAGGCAAAGGGAACATTGTCTAAATCATTTTATGACACTAACATCACACTAATACTAAAGCCACATACAGATGACACACAAAAAAGATCTTTCTAATGAATCTGTATGCTAAAATCCTCAACAAAATACTTGCTAGTCATATCCAACAATACATCAAACAAACTATACACCATGATCAAGTGAGTTTCATCCCTGGCATTCAAAGATGGTTCAACATAAGAAAATCAGTCAATAACAGATTGAAAGCATTAACAGTTCGAAAGAAAAAATTCACATGATCATCGCTATTGATGCAGAAAAAGCATTTGACAAAATACAGCATTCTTTCTTGATAAAAACATTTCAAAAGATGGGACTAGAAGGAAACTTCCTCAATATGATAATAGGTATTTATGAAAATCCCATAGAAAACATCATATTCAATAGTGAAATGCTAAAGGCTTTCCCTCTAAGATCTGGAACAAGACAAGGATGCCCACTGTCACTGCTCTTATTTAACATTGTATTAGAAGTACTTGCTCAAGTACTTAGGCAAGAAAAAGAAATAAAAGGGATCCAAACTGGAAAGGAAGAAGTAAGTCTCACTATTTGCTGATGACATGATCCTATATGTAGAAAGCCCTAAATAATCTAAAACAAACTTCTAGAGCTGATGACTGGGTTCTGTAAAGTGGAAGGATATATGATCAACATGCAAAAATCAGTAGCATTCCTGTATACCAATAATGAGCAATCTGAGGAAGAAATCAAGAAAAAAATTACATTTACAATAGCAACTAAACAAATCAAACACTAGGAATAAAATTAACTAAAGATGTAAAGGACTTGTTCACAGAAAATTTCACAACATTGTTAAAGGAAATCAAGGAAGACCTAAATAAATGGAAGAATATTTCTTGTTCCTGGACTGGAAGACTAAACAACATTAAGATATCGGTCCTACCTAAATTGATTTAAAGATTCAATGAAATTCCAATAAAAATTACAGTAGCATTTTTTTTTTTTACTGAATTGGAAAAGCTAATTATGAAATTTATTTGGAAGACCAAGGGGCCTTGAATAGCCAAAATCATATTGAAAAAGAAAAATGAAATTGGAGGAATCAAACTACCTGACTTTAAAGCATACTACAAAGCTATGAGGGGAGGGGAAGAAAATAATAGAATAGATGGAACATAAGGCATTTTTAGGGCATTGGAATTGTTCTGCATGATCTTGCATTGATGGATGCAGGCTTTTATAAGTTTCTTGTAAAAATATATGGTTCAAAATATAAACAACTTACCATGGTTGGTAGCAATGCTTCACTGTTCAGCAGTTGTGGCAGGTGTACCATACTCATGTAAGTTGTTATCAATAGTGGAGAATGTGAGAAGGGGAAGGGGTGGGATATAGGTGAATCCCCTATATTTTTTAATGTGACTTTTCTGTAACCTAAAGCATCTTTGAAAATAAAGGGAAAAAAAATAAGACACTGGGGGAACATACATTAGAAATCGTTACTGTACATAAAAGATAATATCTTATGGTGATGACAGACACAATTGAAAACTATTTTTATTTATTTTTTGTATTTTATTTTTTTACTTTGTTTTTTAATTATTATTATTTTATTTTTTAATTATTTTTATTGATTTATTTTTTGGGGTTTGTTTTTGGGGAGTTTTTGGATTGCAGAAGACTCACAATTGTGGCAGGGGAGGGTAACTGGTGTAGGGTGTCAGTGATGGGGGATGTGTGGGTAGGGGTGCTCCTGGGGCATGCCTTTATGGAATATGAATATGTTCAAGTGGTCATAAGGTATTGTCTCAGTGGGTGGAGACCCACACAATAACTGAAAGAATATTGAATTCTCCTCCTGGGAAGACCTGTTATATTCTCTAATACAGTGGCAAGAATCCCTAGAGTACATGGACAATGCCTACCAAAGGGGGACAGACCAATACACCAGGCCCTTGACACTGATAGTTGTACTTACGAATCTTATTCTTGTGAAATTGAAAATTAGCCTAGTATTATATATCACCTAAGAGTTACATCCTGAAAGCCTCCTTGTTGCTCAAATGTGGCCTCTTTCTAAGCAAAACTCAGCACATAAACTCAATACTTTCCCTTCCCATCCCCCTTGCATGGGACATGACTCCTGGGGATGAGCCTCCCTGGCACTGCAGAATTATTGCATTTAGAAAAATACCTTGATCCAAATGGGGAAATATTAAGTACAAATGAATTTTTATGGCTAAGGGATTTCAAAGTGAGTCGGGAGGTCATTCCAGAGGTTATGCTTATGCACGTCTCAAGAGGCTCTCATTGACTGTCACAGTAAACAGTGCCTCAAGAGGGATGCTCCTGAGGGCTCTAGAGACATCTAGACACTACAGGCAGGGCAGACAATCTTAGGAATTTGACACCCTGTCTATGGACCTTACCTTGGAATATATGTTCCCCAAGGTAATAGAGTTAGACTCATTTATAATTTCCCTAAACATGGCTCTTCTGCCCCTTTTATTTGAAGTTATAATTATCACTATACTTGTTAAATATATGTTTCAGAGCCTTAAATCTTCAATCTTTTCATATGCTGGTTGAGCTCTGATTTTTAGCAGTGTTGCAGCCCCAACTCTCCAG
>JAKSZT010054473.1:5204553-5222398 GCA_026826555.1 Tolypeutes matacus | reverse complement strand
CCAGGTCAACTAATAAAGGATGCTGATGGACAATGCCTAACCCCAAAAACAGAAAGTATCTCCAG
This sequence comes from Tolypeutes matacus, assembly GCA_026826555.1. Lineage (NCBI taxonomy): Eukaryota > Metazoa > Chordata > Mammalia > Cingulata > Chlamyphoridae > Tolypeutes > Tolypeutes matacus. The sequence goes on along the minus strand of JAKSZT010054473.1, from coordinate 5,222,333 downwards.
CTGCAGGCAAGGCAGTTCCCCCATCTGCCCCATGGGATCTAAGCCCCCTCTCATTGAGAAACAGATTGGACATCACCATCCTAAAATCCTCAAGACTGAGCAATGAACAAACATAAGGGAGGAATGTGACGATGGTCTAAAGTAGACTTATTATTTAACAGCACTGGAAGATCTTGTAAAATTGACATAAAGGCAGTGGTCACCAGAGGTTCTGAGGGGAGAAGGAGGGAAGATTAGGTATAACTGGTTTTTTGGGGGGACATTGGAATTGTTCTGAATGACATTTCAATGATGGATACAAGCCATTTCACATTTTGTCAAAACCTACAAAAATGTGTGGTGCAAAGTGTAAATTATAATGTAAATTATTGACCATAGTTAGTAGCAATACTTCAATATGTGTTCATCAACTGTAACAAATGTACTACACTAATGAAAGGTGTTCTTAATGGGGAAAAGTGTAGGAGGGGGAAGAGGGTGGTGTATATGGAATCCCTCTACATTTTTTATGTATCATTTATGGAATCTAAAGCTTCTTTAAAAATAAAATAAAAAGACAATCTGAATAAAATGGACAGAAATTTTATGTTTATATATCTGAAGGATCAATATTATTATATTATCAGTTATCCCTAGAATGATCTAATAGATGTAATACAATCATCACAACGAAAATACCAGAAGGATTTTTTTGGTAGAAATAATTTTTAAATTTATGTGGGAATGCAAAGGATCTATAACAGCAAAAACAATAAAAAAAAAAAAAAAAAAAAGCTGGACTATGCACATTAATTGCTTTCAAGAATTATGCTAAAATTATAGTTATCTATCTAGTGTCATTTTTGCATAAGGATAGAGAAATCAAATCAAGAGTCCAGAAATAGACTCACATATAGCATAAGAAAGAAAATAAAAATAAAGAAGTGTAACATTTTTATGTAAATTGATACGATATTAGTAAATTTGTAAGAAAAATAAAAAACAAATCCATTATTGTTTTACATCTAATTTATATTAAACAGGAATTTTCTGTTTCAAATAATATAAAAACTTAAGCACAAATGTTTAAGTCCCACCTTTTGAAATCCTTCCAGAAAACATAAAAGGAATATAAAAATAGAATTTCCTGTAATTTAATTGCAGAAAAAAGAAAACACAATCTACATGTTACATTTTTCAAAGTATTTCTGACAAATTGAGGGCAAATAGGAAAAATGTAAGCATATTAGAGAGAAGTTTCAGAAATTCACTCTCTGAGAACAAGACGTATGGTGTCATGTTAGGAAAATAGAAGAAATTCTGGCATAATTCCATCACTCATCTTATGAAGAGCAATAAGGGTTGCAGATGACAGAGCTGTGAAAGCTATGGAAATCTTTCCACTTGAGCCAAATTCATTACTGCATATCAAGAAAGCTCAAAAGCAATTACCTTGGTTGAACCAAGAACAAGTATGACACACAACATGGAAGAGAAATTACACATTATAATTTATGAAATACACAGCAAGTTTAGTGAGCCGAAGGAAGCCTTGAACCTATGAATCCAAATATTTCATGACATGTCAGCTAATGACTAGTCAATCCATCATGATTTGTTTTATAATACTAAAGATAGCATCTTCAAATCACTGACAAAAAAGGATAAAATTTACCATGAAGGAAAGAAAGGCTTTAGACTTATTCCATAATAAAGAACAGCAGAAAATAATGAGTCAAGTTATGTTTTTGATCATTTAAAAAGTTGTCATTCTGTAAGAAAAACAATTAGACATATGACCATCAATTCTCTGGTACCACGGGATTTTTCTAAGTCATAATATTATCATATATAGGCAATATCTTACTGGTTTCAGCCAAGTTCTATAAGAGAAGATCTTCCTTCAAAATAGGTCATTTGAAAGCAGAGGTGAAAGGAGAATTGTTATGTGCAATATCCAGAAAAACTCCGTAAAGGGAACTAACTCAATTAGGAGGGCCTTCCTTTGTCCCATCTCTTCTTTGTTCTGACCTGTAATACTTTCATTTGATGGTTAGATCTCTAGCATCCATCTTGGATTATGAGCTAGTCTTGAGAATAGAAACCATACCCTTGGAGGTAGAGCAGAAAGTTAAATGTCTTAGTCATTGATGGACCAGTACTACCTGCCTTTTGGATTGCTGTCTTCAAGCCTTCCTGTATTCAAGGGAGAAATTAATTATCTTGTTTAAGCCACTGTTTTGTTTTATTTTGTGTTGTGGTGTTTTGTTTTGCTATATGCAGTTAAAACCATTTCTAACTTATGAAAGTGGGTATAGTAGTTAAGAAATGAAGATTTTGTTCAGATGCTTGGTTACCAACATCAAAGAAACATATTCACAACTTAGTTATGTAAATTGCTATGCAAATTAATGCTTATTGGAAGATCAAAGAATCATGGATTTTCACTAATTAAAAAACTAAAGCTTAATCACTAAGGAGTTATACATTAAATCCCTGAGTTGTAGAACACTGATCTAAGCATCTAATTCTTTACATGAATTTTTATATACTTTGTCTTTGCTAGGTTGTAGTAATTTCTGGGATAGAACATTTAAAAATAAATGTTAAAAACACCGCCCATAACCACTGGAAGATCTTGCCAAGGAAATTTGCCCTGTAATTCAAAAGGTTTCCTTCCAACTGATAGGAAATGAGTCATATTAGCTGAGAGCAAACTTTTGTCTTGCAGCAGAAGTTGGAATCTGCCTCACAAATAGCATTAGAACAGGTTAGAAACATTGCTTTCTCATTCACTCATTTAAAGGTGGTTGCATTTTCCCAATTAGAAGTTTCTTTTTTTTTCTCTTAATGCTCTTTGTTTTATAAATTTTGTTTTTTTTAAAGGAAGCTTTAGATTATATAAATGCTACATAAAAAATATAGGGGAGGGAAGCGGCTGTGGCTCAATCAGTAGGGCTCCCGTTTACCATACGGGAGGCCCCGGGTTCGGTTCCCGGGGCCTCCTGGTGAAGGCAAGCCTGCCCGCGCGGCGTGGTTAGCTGACCCAGCGAGCACAAGCAGCAAGGGGGGGATAAATGAATAAATAAAAATAAAATCTTAAAAAAAAAAAATATATATATATATATATAGGGGATTCCCATGTGCTTCACTCCTCTCCTCTCCCACACTTTCCCACACTAACATCTTTCATTAGTGTGGTACATTTGTTACAATTGATGGACACATATTGAAGCATTGGTACTAACTGTGGACTATAGTTTACATTATAGTTTACACTCTGTCCTGCATAATTTTATAGGTTATGACAAAATGTATAATGGCCTGTATCTGTCATTGCAATGTCCTGCAGGACAATTACAATGTCCTGAAAATGCCCCCATATTACACCTATTATTCCCTCTCCCTCCCCTCAGAACATCTGGTGGCCACTGCCTTTATGTCAATGATAAAAGTTCTTCCATTGCTAGAATATTAATAAGTCTATAATAGAATAATAAGTTTACTTAACTCCATTGTTCATTCCCTAATCTTGAAGGTTTTGGGATGGTGATGCCATCTGCAACTGCAAGCAACATTGTTCCATCCATCTGCCCCATAAGATCTAAGCCAACCATAAGTTTCCTAAAGGAAGTTTTTCATCGACAAAAGTTGATGACCTATTAACCTGCAAAATACCATTTTATGATAGGGAAATTTTTGAAGGCCACTTTGAAAAATTATTTCCAACTGTAGTAATCTATTAAGGCTCAACCATCAATATTTTGAATACTGATTTTTTTATATATACTTTTTAAAAAAGATAATTAGATTACATAAATGTTACATAAAAAATATAGGGAATTCTCATATGCCCCACTCCCTACCCCTCCCACATTTTCCCACATTAATGACATCCTTCATTAGTGTGGTACATTCATTATAATTAGTGAACACATTTTGGAACATTGCCACTAAGCATGGATTTTAGTTTACATTGTGGTTTACACTATCTCCTGCACAATTTTGTAAGTTATGACAAGATATTTAATGGCCTATATCTGCCATTGCTATGTCATTCAGGACAATTCCCAAGCCCCCAAAATGCCCCCAAATTACAGCTATTTTTCCCTCTCTATCCCCTCAAAACCTCCGGTGGCCACTGCCTCCACATCAATGATAAAAGTTCTTCCATTACTAGAATCACAATAAGTCTATAGTAGAATACCTGTAAGTCCACTCTAGTCCATTGTTCATTCCCCAATCCTGAGTATTCTGGGATGGTGATGTCTACATCATCTCTAACTGAGAGGGGGCTTAGATCCCATTAGGCAGATGGATGGGACTATCTTGCTTGCAGTTGCAGTCTCTCTCTGTTCCTTGAGATGGTCGTTGTCTATCATCATCTCCTTGTTAGTTGTATTGGCTGAGTCCAATGAACTGGAGAGTAAGTTTTGCAACTCTGTTGAGATTCAGGGCCCAACTGGTACATGGACATCATAAAGGTTTAAGTCTCTTGGACATATACCTATCAACTCTAGTACTTACTATTTGTTCATATAGAAGGGGCAGAACAGCCATGTGTAGGGCAACCACAACTGAGTCCAGCTTGGCCACTTTGGGGAGCATAAATTCCAAAGTAGGGTCTGCTAGTAGGACATCAAACTCCTGAGCTGTCTGCCCTGGCTATAGTGTCTGGATGTTTCCAGAAGCATCAGGAGCCTCACTATTTGAGGCAATATTTACTTTGGCAGTAAATGAAATCCTGCTGAGACATGCATAAGTGTAACCTCTGGAATGACCTCCCAACTAATTTGAAGTCTCTTAGCCATATAAACTCATTTGTCTTTACCCTTTCTCCCTTTAGGTCAAGGTCTTCTTCCATTTGCATTGTTAGTTGGTGCTTGGTGGTAATCCTTCGGTGCCAGGGGGGCTCATCCCTGGGAATCATGTCCCATGCTGGGGGGAAAGTAATGGATTTATATGCTGAGTTTGGCTTAGAGAGAGGCCACATTTGAGCAACAAGGAGGGTCTCAGGAGGTAACTCTTAGGCACCATATAATACTAGGTTAAGTTTCAATTTCAAAAGTAAATGTTCATAAGTACAGTCATCAGTATCAAGGGCCTGTCAATGGCCCATCTTCCTTCATAGTCACTGCCCCTGTACTTGGGGAATCCTTGCTGTCCCATTAGAGAATGTGAAGCGCTCCCCAGGATGGGAATTTGATATTCTTAAGGTTATTATGTGAATCTCCACCCACCATGACAATGCTCCATGAAGACTTGAACACATTCATATGACTTATAGGTATACCCTAGATGAACCTCCTCCCATGCATTCTCCATCACTGAAACCATACACCAATGATCCTCCACTGCCACAGTTGTAACACTTCTGTGATCCAAAACTTTTTCAAAAATGAAGCCAACAAAATAGCTAAATACAATTATTAAGAAATGAAATAATAATGATGGTTATAAAAATAACAAATAAAATACAAAAAATTTAAAAATAAATTTGAAATAATAAAAATTAATAAGAAATATAAAATTAAAAATTTTTGTCATTATGTCTTTAATTACTGTATGATCTTTTGTCTTGTATGTACAGTGACATTTTCTTCCATTTATTCTCCCAGTGTTTTAATTTTCTTTTTTCTTCTTGTCTTCAAAGAATCTTTAGGTCACAGAAAAGTCAAGTACAGAATATAGCAGATTCTCATATATCCAACATCTTCTCCTTATTTCCCTTTCCCCTATTAATAACATTTTACATGTGAATCATGCATTTGTTACAATTGATGTACAAATATTGAAACATTGCTACTAACCATGGTCAATGATTTACATTATGGTTTACACTTTAGACCACACACTTTCATAAATTTTGATGAAATTTAACATAGCCTGCATCCATCATTGCAAGATCATGTAGAACACTTCCATCACCCCAAACATGCCCCATGTTCCACCTATTCTATTCCTCCCTCTCCCTCCCCTCAGGACCCATGGAAACCACCAAGCTTCACTCCTTGAAGAATATTCCTACTCTTTGTCAAAATGCTTAAATAAAACTGAGGGGAATTTCCTTTGAAATGGTAAAGTGAATGTCTATCTCAAGACCCAAAAATGATTCTAGGTAAGGGGAATATATTAATGGATATAAAAGTTGATAATATGCCTTCCTCTTGACCTGAATTTAATGTACATTTAGATATATTAAACCAGAATTTCATTCATGGAATTGATGCAAGATTTTAAAGTCCTAGATACATGATGCTTTTTAATAAGTCTCAAAAATGCAATTGAAAGCTTTATTTTAGCTTGCATTAAATGAAGATGGAAAAGAATGATGGAAACAAAGACTCTCTTAAAGGGCAAATAAGGAATATATTTAAAACTATGGAATTTTCCTTCTTTAAATTAGGATCAGAGAATATTTTAAATTCAGACACACAGACAGATGGAAAATAATAAGGGACTTCTCCACAAATCCCAAAATCTTTGATTATTACATAGTTAATACATATTTGCTTCATCTTCTCACATTCCAGAAAAAAAAATTAATATTCAATATACCAAAAAGCACATTGCTGCTAAAAGTAAAATTATTTTAAATTTATTTAGATTATTTATATAATCATAGAGATGTCTCATGAAATCAAATAAAAATCCCAATTGACAGACATATATCTCTAATGGACTTTTTAAATGAAATGTCAATATGCTTAAAACAACAACATCATCAAATGTTTAGGAAAATTCTTTAATGATCTTAAATTGTTCATTTTTAAAATTACAGAAAAAGTAATTTTTTATATTCACTGCTTACACCAAAGATTACTATTTTAAGTAAATTAGCTAAATGACACAATATCAGTCAAATAATCTAAAATGCCAAGGTATATATTGCTGAAATATTTTTAAAAAATGAAGGATGGTTGATGAGCAGTTTTCTGCTTGTTTTGGTTTTGTAAAGTAGAATGCAATGACAGTGATAGACCCAAACCCAACAGTGAGAGGAATGAGTAAGAGGAGAATATGCAAGAGTAAATGAAAAGTAAATTATGAACTATGGACACTGGATGCTATTTTAGGGTGGGATATTTGAACTCCAGTGTCTTTCTGTTTATCACAGACCATGCAATCGTCTTATATTTTAAGTTTACATTCTCTGTTCAGTACATTAGTAGGAGTCATAAAAAATAACCTTGGTGCATACTAAGTTCTAACATTAAGAGTGTAATGATTATGGGCAGGGGAACTACACACAGCATTTCAGAGACGAGGATGTTGGAGTTCATCCACTCCAAGTTCCTAAATGGGTAGAATAGAGAACTGTCTTAGTTTACAAGAGTTGCTACAAGATTACTACACACTAGTTGGCTTAACAAGAATTTATTGTCTCATGATTTTGAAGGCTAGAAGTCCAAAATCAAGATGTCAGTCAGGCAATACTTTCTGTTAGTTGATAGTGTTCTGTTGCTGGCAGTCCTTCCCCACATTCAGTCTCACTCCTCTCTGGCTGCTTCTGACTTCTTGCTTCTTCCTGTGTCTTGCTCTGATTGACTGCATCCAAATAGGCTCTCTTTAAAGGCCTCCCATCAGATGAGTAAGACAAGTCTTTTCTCTTGAAATTGAAACTTAGCCTATTGTTATGGGGTGCCTAAGGGTTGCCTCCTGAGAGCCTCCTTGTTGCTCAAATGTGGCCTCTCTCTAAGCCAAACTCAGCATATGAATGTATTACCTTCCTCTCAGCATAGGACATGACTCCCAAGGATGAGCCTCCCTGGCACCAAGGGATTACTACCAAGTGCCAACTGGTAATATGACTGGAAAAAGACCTCAAATAAAAGGGGGAAATGGTAAAGACTAATGAGTTCATATGGCTAAGGGACTTCAAAGTGAGTTGGGAGGTTATCCCAGAGGTAATGCTTATGCACATCTCAGTAGGACCTCATAGGCTTCCAATGTGGATATCATTAGATATAGAGGGGCTCCTGAGGGCTGTGGAGAGATCCAGGTTCTGTATCAGGGTGGATAGCTCTGGAGTTTGGTGCCTTATCAGTTAACCCTACTTTGGAATCTGTGCTCCTGAGAGTGACAGAGTTGGACTCAAATATGTCTTCCCTGCACATGGTCCATATGTCCCTTCTATTCAAACCTATATGTGGTGCTGGAGTTTGTAGGTATACTTCCACAGGCTGGGGTCTTTAGGCTGTCCACATGCCAGCTGGGCCCAGAATCTCAGTGGAGTTGCAACTCCTACTCTACAGCTCAATGGACTCACCTAGGACACCTGGCGGGGAGATGATGATGGACAATGGCCATCCCAAGGAATGGAGAGAGTTTGCAGCTGCAGGGAGGATAATCCCATCCATCTTATCCATGGGATATAAGCCCCCTCTCACTTAGAGGTGGAGTGGACATCACCATCCCAGACTCCTCAGGATTGGGGGGAGACCTATGGACTAGAATGGACTTACTGGTATTCTATTATAGACATATTGTGATTCAAGCAATGGAAGAAATTACAACAGTAATGTGGATCCAGTGGCCACTGGATGCTTTGGGGGCAGGGAAAGGGAAAAGCAGTTGTAATACAGGGGCTTTTTAGGGCCTTGGGAATTATCCTGAGTGACATTGCAATGACAGATACAGGCCATTTTATATCATCATATAACATGCAGAACTGTGTGGGAGAGAGTGTGGTCTACAATGTGAATTATGGTCCATGCTTAATGGCAAAGCCCCAGGATGTGTATATCCATTGCAGGTGATGTGCCACACTAGTGGAGGATGTTTATGTGGGAGGTTGTGGGAGGTGTGGGAGGTAACATAATTTTTATAATTTTTGTGTAACATTTATGTAATCTAAGTATCTTTAAAAAAAAATTATTAAAAAAAAAAAGACCCATCTTGATTAAATTTGGCCACAGTTTAACTAATGAGATATGCAAAAGATCCTATGTACAAATGGATTCACACGCACAGGAACTCAGAGTAAAATGTAAAAATGTCTGCCAAACTGATTGGCAGAGATGAATAGCATCGAAAAATACTACTCAACTGATTAAATAAATCTGTACCATAATCCTCCTGCTCTTTCCCAATCCAATGGTCTTATTAGAACATTTTTCTCAGTTACTTTTACTTATTAGAAGATTTTGCCTTCCCCCCAGTTTTTCATTTTTATATTCCTTTAAACTGTGTATTCTTTCATTACTAATAAGATTAAAATACAAATTTTTCTTTTTACAAAATTTCCATACAAAGTGTCCAAATAAAATGTATCTGAGTATTGATTCTCCTTATTATACCTACGAAACTCAGAAGTCTTTAACATATTGTTTCCTCCAAAAAAGGAGGAAAGGGCCAGCTTTGTTTCTTAATACTTGGATAAATTTGCCTTTTACCACAAGTGTATATAAAATTACATTCTCAATATCTTCACTTTTTTGACATGTACTTTCCAACTTCTCAACCCTGCTATTCTCAGTGCTATCATTGGAGCTGTCATATATTTCATGACACTGGCCACTCTCTCAATGGGGCTGTAGGTATGTAAACTAAACTGGACCAAAGAGCTCCTTCCCTGGGACTTTTGTAATTAGGACCAAAGAGAGCATCAATACTAAATATCACTAGTTTGTGAAGTCATAATATTTAGAATTTGGGAACTCAGGAGTGTATTAGTCAGCCAAGGGGGTGCTGATGCAAAATACCAGAAATCTGTTGGCTTTTATAAAGGGTATTTATTTGGTGTAGAAGCTTACAGTTACCAGGCCATAAAGAGTAAGTTACTTCCCTCACCAAAGTCTGTTGCCATGTGTTGGAGTAAAATGGCTGCCCATGTCTGTGAGGGTTCAGGCTTCCTGGGCTCCTCTCTTTCCAGGGCTCTCTTTCCAGGGCTTTCTTCTCTCTGGGCTCATCTATCCTGCTATATCCACAAGGCCAGCTGTAGATTATCAGGCGAACAGCTTTTTTCTCTTCCCAGGGCCTTTTCTCTTTCCTCATGACCAAGCTCCTCTGCATGCTTACTTCCTGGAGCTCCAGCTCAAAAACTCTACACCAAGACTTCAACTCTCTTCTCTGCTGTGTAGTTTTCTCTGTGAGTCCCTGCCCACCAAGGAGGCAGGGACTTAATGTCATACTGATGTGGCCCAGTCAAAGCCCTAATCATAATTTAATCATTTGTAAGCTGGTCTGCCTAGAGGAACAGACCAGCTTACAAACATAATCCAATATCTATTTATGGAATTCATAAATAATGCCAAACTGCTACAAGGAGCCCTGTGTTTTAAACAATGGAGTCAATCTACAGTGTGAAAATGAAGTCCAAATTCAGAAAACAAATATAAATCCTCCTGTACAAAAAAAATAAGAAGGGAGATAGTGAAACAGCCCTTGGAGAACTATCTACTTCTAGGCAACCTTGTATGCTATTTGCATTCCCATCCATCAAAGAACTTCATTATTTAATCCGTCTTGGTATTTCAGGAGTAAATATATTTCCTCTTTAGCTTGAGTTATGTCTCTGCCACTTGCATCTGAGAGAAAGTATCCAAGAGATGCAGAGTGTCTGGAGGGAGCAAGTACCCCATTGGCTGGGCTGAAGAGTAAATAGTCATTTTTATATTTAAGGTACAGTTTAAATAAGATATTGGGCACAAGACTTGAGCTCCAACAGATAGCTTCAGGAGATGTTTTGAGAAAATGTCAGCACATTGGAATTATGCAGCCCCCAGCAAAAGGTTTTAAGACAACTTATAATATCCTCTGAAAAGTGGTACAGGAAATCAAGGCAAGTATAAGCTTTTTAAAAATGAAATTTATTGAGTTATAACTTATATATTATAAATCCATCCATCTTAAATGTGCATTTCAGTGTGTTTCAACAGGTATATTCACTGACGTACTCACAACTACAAATGAGATATAGATTATTTCCATTACCTTGAAAAGTTCCTCCTGTTGTTTTATTGTTTTAACTCCCCCTCCTACCCAAGGCAAACACTAAACTGCTTTACATCATTATAGATTAGTTGTTTTCTGATCAAGAATCTTGCAGTAAATGCTTTATTGTGTCCATCTTCTTTTGCACAGTCTAATGTTTTTGAGATTCATCCATGTTAATACATATAACAGTTTATTCTTTTTGGAAAAGTCCCAAATTGTTTTTCCATTCACATGTTAATGGACTTTGGGCTTCTTTCCCAAACTCAGGGTACTCTGAGGTTTGGAAATATTAGAACAATGATGCCATAAATATTCTTGTACAATTTTTATTTCCTGTCTTTAAACTTGATTTTTCTAACATTCTATTATGGAAATTTTCAAACATAAAAAAGTTGGTAGAATTTTACAATGAATACCCATGCACATACTAATTAGATTCTACTATTAAAATTTTACTATAATTGGGGAGCAGATGTGGCTCAAGCAGTTGAGCACCTGCTTCCCACATGGGAGGTCCCACGTTCGGTTCCCAGTGCCTCCTAAAAAAACAAACAAATAAACAAGCAACAAGCAAAATAAACAAACAAACCATCTCAGGGGAACTGATGTGGTTCAGTGGTTGAGTGCCAGCTTCCCGCCTATGAGGTACTGGGTTCAATCCCCAGTCCCCGGTACCTCAAAATTTTTTAAAAAAAATTGATTTATCACTTATTTGTCCATTTATCCATTTTTCTAACCATTTATTAGTTTGCCTTATTGTCTTTGATGAATTTCAAAGTGTTGCAAGATTAGTAAACTTCATAATTATTTAAGTAGGCATGTCAATAAAGATAGTTCAATATTTATGGTTCTAAGTGTTTCTTTTGAGGTAAAATTTACATAACGTTAAATGCTAAAAATGTTATATTAAGTTTACCATTCAATAAGTTTTGACAATTGCATACAATAACCCAATCCTCTGTGAAGATATAGAACATTACCGTCACCCAAAATGTTACCCCATACCCAGTTAATACCTGCCCTACCTCCAAAAAGTAACTGCTTTTCTGATTTTTGTCCATTAAACATTAGTTCTACTTGTTCAAGAACTTACAGTTAATGGCATCATATAGCATGGATGTACATGACTTTTTACTCAACATAGTGTTTTTGATATTTATACATGTTACTGCATGTATCTGTAGTTCATTATTTTTCTTATTATTACTGAATAGTATTACATTGTATGGATGTATCAGAGTTAGTTTATTCTCCTAAAGATGTACACCTGATATGTTTCCATTTTTGAGCTATTATGAATAATTCTTGTGGACATTTTTGTGGACATATGCTTTTATTTCCCTTAGATAATAATCTAGAACAAAAATTTCTGATTCAAAGGTAGGTGGATGTTTAGTTTTATAACAAATTGCCAGATATTTTTCCACGAAGGCTGTGTATTTTTACATGCCCACCAACAATTCTGAGTTCTGGTTCCCATAATTCCTTGCCACCATTTGGTGTTGTACATATTTTTAGTTTATGGTGCTCTGGTAATGGATACACCTTTGAAATTTGTCCTTTTTTTCCAAGAATCTCTTTGTCTATTTTAATCCTTTTGCATTTCCATATTAATTTTAGAATCAGCTTGGTATTACCTCCAAAAAATCTCCTTCAGGGATTATGGTTGGGATTGCTTTGAACCTATAATTAATTTGGGAAGAATTTAATTCTTCAAATTATGGAGACTTTCATTCATTCCATGGGCATGATATACCTTTAATTTAGTTCTTACTGTCATCAATGATTTATGGACTTCAGAATACAGTTCTTGCACTTCTTTGTTAAAATTATTTATAAGTATATTATTGCCTATGATGCTATTGTAAATGCACTTTTTTTGAAGGGGTACTAGGGATTGAACCTAGAACCTCCTCGTACATGGGAAGCAGGCACTCAACCAATGAGCTACATTTGTTCCTCTATGAGAGTTGGTTTTTTCGTTTGTTAGTTTGTTCTGTTTTGTTTTTTTTTAGAAGGTACTGGGGATGGAACCTGGGACCTTGTACATGGAAACAGGCACTCAACCACTTGAGCTATAAATGCACTTTTGAAATGTAATTTTCTGATTGATTGCTCAAAAAATTTAAACATTTTTATTGATTTTTAACCTTATTGTTGAGTTTGGGGAATTTATGCTTCTGGATATAAGTCTTTAAGAAGTTAAAATTTGCAAAATATTCTTAATTCATGGCTTGTGTTTTCATTTTCCTAATGTTTTTCAAGGAGCAGAAGTTCTTAATTTTGATGAAGTCCAATTTATCAACATATTCTTTATGGATTATGCTTTTTTTTTTTTTTTTTTTTTTTTTTTTTGTGGATAAAAATCAAAATTTTCACAATACATACCAACATTATGCTTTTAAATCATATCTAGGAAATCTTTGCCTAATGATTTCAAAGATTTGTATTCTTTTTTCAAGAAGTTTCATAGTTTTAGCTTTCATTTTTAGGTTTATAGTAATTTGTGTATGGTATAAGATAAGGGTCAAGTTTCTTTCTTTATTTTTTTTTTTTCTCATGGATATTCAGTTATTTTCAATCAATTGTTGAAAAGGTGATATTTTCCCCTTGGGTTTCTATCTCACCTTTGTTGAAATCATTTAACCTAATAGGTGCATGTATCCTAATACAGGGACTTCACTTGATAACTCTATCTTAATAGTAGGACTTCTTCTTTTTCAAATTTGTTTTGGTAATTCTTGTTCCTCTGATTTTACATATAAATTTTGTCAATTTTCTAATTCTCTACTGAAAATTTATTGTGAATTGATGGAGTAATCAATTTGGAAAGACTAGTCATCTTAAGAATATTGAGTCTTTTTATCTATAAACATGCACATCTTTCTATTTACTTAAGTCTTATTTATTTTGTTTCAGCAATTTACTTTAAAGTTCTCAATGTACACGTCTTCTGCATATTATGTTAAATTTTCTTTTAGTTCTTTATATTTTTGATACTGTTTTAATTGAATTGTTTTTAAATTTTTATTTCCTAATGGTTTGTTGCTGGCTCTGCTTTTCCAATATTACATTAAAGATTTTTGAATCTACAGTCATGGAAGATATTGGTCTTTTCCTGTGGTGTCTTTGCCTGGGTTCTATAATTTATTTATTTATTTATTTATTTATTTATTTATTTATTTTTTTTTGGTAATGCATTTGTAATGTTTTGGTTGTTAGGGGTTTGCTGGGCTTTTAAACTAGTTTGGAAGTATTTTATCCCCTTTTCTTTTGAAAGGGCTTTTATCTATTGGGTGATATTGCTTTCTTAAATGTTTTATACAATTCACCAGATTCACCAGTAAAGACTTCTTGGCTTGGAGTTTTATTGTGGGACGTTCTTATATAAGAATTCAATTCCATCCATGTGTACATTGAGTATTCATATTTATACATTTCCTTCTATTGGTCCCAGTCATTTTTTTAGATTCTGTAATTTTGTCCTTTTCATTAAATTAGTCAAATGTACTGGCACAAATGTTTTGATGACATTTCTTTTTTAGCTTTTTATTGTTTGTAGTATCTGAGAAAACGTCATTTTTCACTCCTGGTATTGGAAATATCTAGTTCATATATCTAGATATTTATCAGTTTAATCAACTTTTTTAGATAGCTAGTTTTGGTTTCATTGATTTTATGAATTCTGTTTTCTATTTTATCAATTTTTGCACTTATCTTTATTATTACCAATTATAAGGAATTAAAGAGTCAACTTATTCAGATTTTAATGTAATTGTATTGCCAGAAAAACTTCAATCCTGGTCAAGTGAGACCATTAAGTCAATTTCTAGGCCTAAGCATATATATCAACTAAAACTGGATTGTGAGGGTGTTATAGCACTAATCAAGGAAATGCTATTCTTCTCAGGTGTGGCTGAAGAACATATGATAAGTTAAACCTTTCCAGCGTAAAGTGTCTTATAATGGAAATCACCACACTAACAGGGTAGTAAGTCAACATAGATATATGCTTAAAAATTTTCATGTCACAAATAATACATTTATCACTAACCCTATAGGTTGCTATATTCAGAAACTGAGAGGAATGAATAAGAACCAGAGGTACTGAGTCTGGAAGTGAATGAGTTTGTTAATCAAGATTTTGGTTTGTTTCATTTACGGAAGGAGTGAATGTGTTCAAAATTTAATATGCTTTATCCAAAATAATATCTCTAAAATATATTTTGGGTGGGGCAGTTTTTTTAACAAGTCAATTTTATTGGTACATATTAATAAAGCATAAATCCATCCAAAGTGTACAATCAGTGATATTCAGTGTAATCATATATTTATGCATTCATCTCTTCAATAATTCTTAAAGCACTTTCATTATTCCAATAATAATAATAATAATAAACAAAAACAAACAAAACTCATCATCTCTCAATTTCTCGATGCTTCCCCTGCCATATATAGCTGCTATTCTTTTTCCTTCTCTGTAGTATATTTGTATTTATATTTTGTAAAAACAGTCTTATATATGCATATTTGTGCTTTATATGAGCTTTTACTGTCATATATGGTACTATGTTACAGTTTTTAGCTTCCCTTCTAGTAATATACATGAACTTATATTTTCCCTTTCAACCACTGTCATACCCATACAACAGCACTGCTAGTTACAAACACCATGATATGCTTTCACCATTTCTATTCATTTCCAAAGATTTAGAAACAACCTTTTTATCAATTCTGCACAGATTATATCTCAGTTTTCCATTCTCTAACCTCATTCTATTTTCTGGTGACCTATATTCTAATTATTAACTCCATGAATTTACATGATATATTTAGTTCATAATAATGCAATCATACAGTACTTGTCCTTTTGTGTCTGGCTTGCTTCACTGAACATAATGTCCTCCAGGTTCATCCATGTTGTCATATGCTTCACAACTACATTTCTTCTCACTGCTGCATAATATTCCATTGTGTGTATACACCACAATTTGTTTATCCATTCATCAGTTGTTGGACACCTGGGTTGTTTTCCAACTTTTGACAATTGTGAATAATGCTGCTATGAACATCGGTGTGCACATCTGTTTGCATATCTGTTCTAAGTTCTTCTGGATATATATCTAGGAATGGTATTGCTTGGTCACATGGCAAGTCTATATTCATTTTCATTAGGAACTGCCAAACAGTCCTCCACAGTGGCTGTACCATTCTACATTCTGGCTGGGGCAGTTTTTGCACTGTATATTTGGGAAGAGAGGAGTAATAAGAAGCCAAGGAAGTGACTATGGAGGACATTTATGTTATTATGTCTACTAAGATAGACATTCTTCTGGACTCTTCTCCTCTCCAGTGCTTCTCTAGGGAACTTCTATGTTCCCCTAAAACTCTGTTCCCTTGGCCAATGATCCAAACTGTGACAAAAACCTCCCCCGTCTTTTTGGAATTGGGGGTCAGATAGAGTTAGTATATATAATGGGTATCTTATTGATAGCTAACATAGCCTGCTTCCAATTACAGGGGACTGGACATGATGAGAACTTCACTTTCCCACATTTGTGACTGGAATGTTAACATGTGACTCAATTCTGTCTAACTGACCTGGATTGGAGTCCTTTGGAAGTTTCTAGAAATGGTTTTCTCACCAATGAAAATGATGCATGAGAAGAAATGGCCTTCCTTCCCTTAGATGCTGTTGACTGAGAAAGGATGCCCGGATCCTTACCAGGCATCTTGCAGTAAAACCTGCATCAGACTGTGTAGAAAAGTCAACATGGTAAAGGTGGAAGAGAAAAAAGATGTCCTTTGACTTGGGCATCAAATTAATCCTGGAAATCCTATTTATAAGAAAAACTTCCAAAGTAAAGGAGTTGGGTATTCTGCTACAGAAATCATATTATAGACTTATGGATGTAAAGAAATTCATATCGGGAGGGAGGTGGCCGAGATGGCGTTAGTGTAGGAGGGCGCACACTGCAAGCTCCCAGAGCAAGGTGGACTGGGGACAGGGTCCTGCATGGGGGTCTGTGCTTTGCACGCATGGAGTGAGAGGCTTGGGACATCTATCTGCGCGGATCGGCGGCGTGGACCGAACGGTGGAGATTCGTGAGTTTTGAGGCTGCCGGTGGCTGTTGGCACAGGCGGCTGAGCCCCGTGGTTAGGGAAAAAATAAAATAAAACGGCCATTTTGAGCCGCGGGCGGGGCGAAAAAAGTTTTATTTTCTAGGGATCTGGCTGCCTGGCGCCCCTTGGAACTTGTGTGAACAGAGCAAAGGAGCTAATCAGCACCCAGTGAACCGGAGGTGGGATTTTAGTCGGGCAACGCAGCTGATTTCCCTGGCTACCCAGGGATAAGACCCGGGCTGCTGCGGAGCCAGGAGGAAGGGACACTTCCCAAAAGAGGGAGGGTTCGGTTGGAAGACAGAAGGGTATTTTATATTTTTAGACATTGATCTGGCTGCCTGCACCGCCCCATAGCTTTGGGGAGCAGATAATCCTACCTGAAGCACCATTAGGCTGAGAGCAGACGCGAATCTGCACTCACACTGATTTACTGAGCAGCCCGGTGACGCTGAAGCTCGGCACCAGAAGGGGCAGAATCCGCCATCTTTAGCACTCCTCACTGACTAACATCAGAGCTTCAGCTAACCTGGGGAGTCCGGAAAGTAGGACGTGCTTGATTAATTTCCACGGGCCCAGCTAGGGTCCTTCCGTAAGGGGGTTGGTCTAGAGGAGGAATTATTTTGGGTCCTGCATTTGGCTAAAAAAAAAAAAAAAGTGAGGTCACCTCAACAAATGAAAAATAAATTCTTTTTAATTTAGTTTAATAGCTAAAAGCTGCTTCAGGACCTGCATATAGAACC
>JAKSZT010054473.1:5148004-5199553 GCA_026826555.1 Tolypeutes matacus | reverse complement strand
CCAAAGCACGAGCAGCAAGAGAAAAAATTGATAAATGGGATCTCCTCAAAATTAAAAACTTCTGCACCTCTAAGGATGTTATTAAGAAAATAAAAAGGCAACCTACCCAATGGGAAAAAATATTCGGCAACCATATATCTGATAGGAGCCTAATATCGTGCATATATAAAGAAATCCTTCACCTCGAAAATAAAAGGACAAACAACCCATATAAAAAATGGGCAAGTGACCTGAAAAGACACTTCTCCAAGGAAGAAATACAAATGGCTAAAAAGCACATGAAAAAATGCTCAACATCACTTGCTATCAGGGAAATGCAAATCAAAACTACAATGAGATACCATCTTACACCCATCAGAATGGCAGCTATTAAAAAAACAGGAGACACTAAATGTTGGAGAGGATGTGGAGGAATAGGAACCCTCATCCACTGCTGGTGGGACTGCAGTATGATCCAGCCACTGTGGAGGACAGTTTGGCGATTCCTCAGAAAACTAACAATAGATCTTCCGTATGATCCAGCAATTCCACTGCTGGGTATATACCCAGAAGAACTGAAAACAAAAATACGAACAGATATATGCACACCAACGTTCATAGCGGCATTATTCACCATTGCCAAAAGTTGGAATCAGCCCCGGTGCCCATCAACAGACGAATGGATAAGCAAAATGTGGTACATACATACAATGGAATATTACTCAGCTGTAAGAAGGAACAAAGTGCTAACACATGGAATAACGTGGATGAATCTTGAAGACCTTATGTTGAGTGAAGCAAGCCAGGCACTGAAGGATGAACAGTATATGACCTCACTGATCTGAACTGAGGAAAGTGAGCAGTCTCTGAGAACCATTGTCTGAAAGATAGGTTAACAAAGGAGAGTAAGAGAAGAGCAGGCTTTGAGCCATCACTCATATGGACATAATCTATGGTAAAGGGATAGAGTGTGGTTGCATGTTGGGGGATGGGGCAGATGAGTGGTGGTGTTCCTGGGTTTGGTGGTGCAGCACTGGGGGGTGGGTGGATTAGGAAGGGCTGGTTCAAATCCCCAGGGCATGTAACTGTGAATCTTGACATTCCATGGGTTGGGAGAGGGGGGTATCATGGGCCCTGGGGGACTGGGGAGAAGGGAACAGTCAAGATCTAATGGGTTGTTTGGTGGTCATGGGGAAGGTTTTTCATTACCTTACAGTAATGGACACAGGACATGGTAAATATCATCAAAATTATTAAACTGTATCATCTAAATTGTAAACTATAATGTAAATCACTCACAATGTTTAGTTGCTATATTTTGCTATCTGCATAACAGTTATAACAATGCTAACAACCAAAAAAAAAGGGGGCGGAGTTAATATGGGGTGGGGAAGGGGGGGTGGTTTGGTATCTGGGAGTCTCCGGCACTCCGTGTGTGACTTTGCTGTGACCTAAACTTCTTTGAAAATTAAATGAAAAATTGGAAGACAACGGGGATTGAGAGGAGGAAGGTGTCATGGCACACCAGACATTCGATAACACAGTGATAAAGGGAAGGAAAAAAGGGAAAAAAGAAAAGAGAAAGGAAAAAAAAATGAATATATATATATATATATATATATTTTAAAGGCATTTCCTTTGCTTTTTTGCCCATTTTTTCAATGTCCCTATCCACTAATTATATTTTATTTTGTTTTGTTCTTTGTTTGATTATTTGTTTTTTTTCCTTCTCTCTTTTTTTTTTTTTTCCCGAGTTTCCTTATGTTTGTCTCTTGCATGTACGCTTATCACACTTGTTTCTTTTTCCTAGTAAGTGTATTTGATTATTTTATGGACTAAATGTTCATGGAGGATTTGGATCACAGAAGGTTTACAATGGGTACTGCGGGGGATTATTGGGGGGGGGGGTTTCGTGGGGATTGGTTCATCCGAATATACATGAAAGATATACAAAATCATTCAAAGGATCGGGGGATGGTGCATGGTCACGATGGGTGGATAATCACACAATAAATGAGGGAATCTGAATTCCTAGCCTGGAGAGCTCTGTCACAGTCTCCAAGGGAGCAACAATAGTCCTCTGAGTGTAGGGACAGTGCCTGTCAAAATAGGATGACCCACTGATTTTTTTTTTTTTTTTATTGATGACTACCCTTGTGAGTCTTTGCTCTTGTAAATGAGACTTAGCCTGCAGTTGTGGGGTGCCTAAGGGTTGCCACCTGAGAACCTCCTTGTTGCTCAAATGTGGCCTCTCTCTAAGCCAAACTCAGAATATGATTGCATTACCTTCCCCCCAACGTGGGACATGACTCCCGGGGATGAGCCTCCCTGGCAACGAGGGATTAATACCAAGTGCCAACTGGCAGCTTTGCACAGTGGCAGTATCGTAGCCAATGAGCTTTATCCGAGGCAAGATTATTGCTAATTGAAAACTTTTCCCAAGTGCCAACTGGCAACACAACTGGAAAAAGACCTTGAATAAAAGGGGGAAATTTTAAAGACAAATGAGTTCAAGTGGCTAAGAGACTTCAAAGAGAGTCGGGAGGTCATCCCAGAGGTAACTCTTACGCACACCTCAGTAGGAGCTCATAGAACATCTAAGTGCCTATCACCCCACTCAGTGGGGTTCCTGAGAGCTCTGGAGACACCCAGGTCCTATATAAGGGGGGATAGCCCCAGAGACTGATGCCTTATCAGTGGGATCTATTTTGGAATCTGTGCTCCTGAGAGTGACAGAATTAGACTCAAATAAGTCCTCCCTGCACATGGTTCACCAGTCCCTTCTATTCAAACCTATATGCAATGCTGGAGTTTTTAGGTATACTTCCAGAGACTGGAGCCTCTCGCCTACCTATGTGCCAGGTGTGCATGAAATCTAGGTGGAGCTGCAACTCCTACCCTACAGCTCAATGGACTCATCCAAGTCACCTGGTGAGGAGATAACAATGGAAAATGGCCATCCCAGGGAATGGAGAGGGCCTGCATCTGCAGGCAGGATCATCCCACCCACCATATCCATGGGATATAAGCCCTCTCTCACTTGGAGTTGGAGTGGACATCACCATCCCAGTCCCCTCAGGATTGGGGGAAGAACTATGGACTAGAGTGGACTTGATGGTATTCTCTTGTTCACATATGGTGATTCTAGCAATGCAAGAAATTATAACAATGTGGTGGAGCCAGTGGCCACTTGACACTTTTGGGGTAGGGAGGGGACGAGCAGTTGAAATACAGTGGCTTCTTTGGGAGTTGGAGGTTATCCTGAGTACTGTTGTGGCAACGGATGTAGGCCATTTTAAATCAGCACACACCACTCAGAACTGAGTGGGAGAGAGTGTGGTCTACAGTGTGAACTGTGGTCTATGGTTGGTGGCAAGGCTCCAGGATGTGTAAGTTCATTGAGGTTGGTGGGCCACACTGTGGGAGATGTTTGTGTGGGATGTGATGGGAGGTGTGGCAGGTGGGCAACATGGGAATCCCAGTGGGTTCCGTGTAGTATTTTGGGTAATCTAAGCACCTCTTAAAATATATATATATATATATAAACAACATTTTTGTAAGCAAAAAAAGAAATTCATATCAATCTTTTTTTGGTGGGTAAAAGCGTAGGATTTAAAAAATAACATGGAATTATTGGCAGGACCATTGCCAATAAAGTTTCTTTATATTTAGAAAGTATAAAGCTTAGGGTGCAATCATTACAGATTAGAAAAAAGAACCCTGGTAACATTCATATATTGTGTTCCAAATTTCCTGAGACTTAGCTAAGGTCCTATCTAACCATTATTTAGATTAGTTGAGTCAGTGTACTCCCCCCTTTTGTGACTTAAATTATTCTTGAGTTTCTGACACTAGCAACCAGACTCCTAAGTAATATACCAATAATCTTTAGAAAATATCAAAATCTCTACAAATCTGTCAACAATAATGCATGTGAATCAAAGATACGTAGGCTTTTGTGAAGCTTACTAAAGTAAAGGCACAACTGAGAAAAGAATGATTGGGAATCTATATTCGAGTTTTCTGGAAAATCTAGCATGGCTTTGGGGAATAGTAGAGTTCAGTACATTTTCATTCAATATCAGAGAAAAGGAACTGGGGAAAAGGACACATATATATTTTAGAAAGAAATAGATATTGAATTATAATAACTAATTTTCTCCTAATCATATAAAATTAAGAGGACTTATGTGTTCAGTTTATACTTTCTTTTTAGATTTTTATATTTTTTAACTTAACTGAAAATAACTTCACTACATAATAAGTGATGATATATAATATCACACTGTCAGTGAATTAAGAGTAGACATTTTATTTTATGTATGCTATTCTGTTCCTTTATGTATCCTGAGAGATTTTATAAGTTAAACCGGTACATTATTTGGATAATAGACCTCATTTTGTATGATGTCTAGAACATATAAAACATTGTAAAATATGATGAATACAGGCTTGTTTCTCTGTTTGAAAGCTTCCCTGAAGATATTGAACATGTGAAATGAGGAGATCCCTTAATATTCTGTTTTAAAATGTATATTAAATCATTATTATCATAGCAGTTTACCCTAGAATCATGTCTGAGTTGTGATTTTGTAACATTTAGTAGTATTCAGAACAACACAGATTACATTAGTGGCATTTATACTACTTTATCTGAAACTCTAATGAACCCAGCCAGCTTCTTCAGATCATTCAAAGTTTAGTTTTAATTCAGAGAGAAAGCAGATTTAGATTTTCAAAGTTTGTGATCAGAGTTTGGGCTCAAAGCATCAAGTCTACTAAACATGTTTGGTAGGAGTTCCTCTGTGTAATAGAGATAAAGTGAATAAAGACAAAGGAACAGGGTAAATACCTGAGAGTGGAATGACTGGATCATATGATTAGTTGCATGCTTTGCTTTTCAAGAAACTCTCAAACTGCTTTCCAAAGTGGTTGTAATATTTTACATTCCCACAGGTGTGTAAGAGAATTCTAGCACCTCTACCTCCTTGCCAATATTTGTTATGGTCCGTGTATCAGTATGTCATTGTTTATGAATTTACAAACTGGTCTGCTCCTCTGGGTGTGATTAAACTATGATTAGGGCTTTGATTGGGCCATGTCAGTAGGACATTCAGTCCCTGCCAACTTGGTGGTGGAGACTCACAGAGAAAATGACATGGCAGAAGAGACAGTTGGAGTTTTGATCCTGGAGCCTGGGTAGTAAGCACACAGAGAAACAGATACGTGAGAAAAGAGAGAAGGCTCTATTAGACACGGCAGAGCCTCTGGGAAGAGAGACCAGCCGTTCGCCTGACAGTCTACAGCTGGCCTTGTGGAGAGAGCAGAGCAGCTGAGCCTAAGAGAAATGAGCCCCAAGAGAGAGACAGGACTTATCGCAGCCTACAGCTGATACTGGAAGAAGCTGGGACCATGGAACTTTAAGAGGAAAAGGGAGTCTGAACCCTTGCAGATGTCAAAAGCCATCTTGCTCCAACACGTGGCAACAGATTTTGGTGAGGGAAGTAACTTATGCTTTATGGCCTGGTAACTGTAAGCTTCTACACCAAATAAATACCCTTTATAAAAGCCAACTGATTTCTGGTACTTTACATCAGCACCCCTTTGGCTGACTAATACAGTCTGTCTTTTGAATTTTAAGCATTTGAATAAGTATGGAACAGTATCATAGTGTCATTTTAATGTTCTTTTCTTTAAAGACAAATGATGTTGAGTATCTTTCCACGTGGCCATTTGCCATTTATACATCTTCTTTGGTGAAGTGTTCAAATATTTTGCCCATTTAAAAATTTTGGTTGTTTGATTTTTTATTGTCATTGAGAGTTCTTTTAAAATTCTGTGTACAAGTCCTTTGTCTGATATATGATTTTCAAATATTTTCTTCCAGTCTGTGGCTTCTCATTTCATTCTCTTAATAGTGTCTTTTGAAGAGCAGCCATTTTTAATTTTGAGGTCAAATTTATCCATTTTTTCTCTGTGGTTTGTGCTTTTGTTGTAATATCTAAATAATTTTTGTCTGACTCAATGTCAGAGATTTTCTCCTAGGTTTCGCTCCAGAAGTTTTAAAGATTTCAGAGGTTTTATATTTAGGTTTATGAGCCATTGTAATTTATTTTTTGCTATACAGTGAGAGGTATGGATCTGAGTGTTTTTGGTTTAATTTTTTTTGTATATGAATATCTAACTATTCCAACAATATTTGCTGAAAAGACTATGCGTCTCCACTGAATTTCCTTTTTTACCTTTATCATCAATAAGTTGATAAAGTTTCTATAAATATGTGGATCTATTTCTGCACTCTGTTCTGTTCCATTGTTCTATTTGTCAGCATTTATGACAATATAACACTGGCTTGATTACTATTAGCTTTCCAAATTTGTTTTTCTTTATCAAAGTTGTTTTTAGCTATTATAGATCCTTTCCATTTCCTTATAGGCTTTAGGATCGTTTTGTCAAATTCTACCAAAAAAATTATGCTGGGATTTTGGTTGGGAAAGTGTTATAACCCAGGAGATCGACCACACTCAGACTTTAACCATTTTTATGAAGTTTATTGAGCTAAGCCCGCGG
The DNA here is from genome assembly GCA_026826555.1 of Tolypeutes matacus. Classification (NCBI taxonomy): domain Eukaryota; kingdom Metazoa; phylum Chordata; class Mammalia; order Cingulata; family Chlamyphoridae; genus Tolypeutes; species Tolypeutes matacus. The sequence continues at coordinate 5,193,004 of JAKSZT010054473.1, read as the reverse complement.
GTGTCTGCAGCACCTCTCATGCAGGAGAGAACTGCAGCCCCCAGGTTTTAAAATGGCTCCCTTTTATAGGGGGTTGTTGTCGCAGTTTGCAAGCAAGCAGGATGTACAGAAGCGGATTTTGGCAGTTAGCTAGCGTTTGCCCTGATAGCCTGGGGCACAGCTGCAGGGTTGAGATGTCCTTGCAGGATTGTTCAAGGGAGGGGAGGTTGTGTGCTTTTCAGATAGGACACTTAGGGGACAGTGGAGAATTTTCTTTTCTACGTTACTCTGGTTGCCATGAAGGCCTATGGGTAGGCTAATTTAGGGTTCAACAAAAGCATTGAATCAATAGGTCAATTTGGATGAAATTGATATTTCAAGAATGAGTCTCTAATCCATAAAAAAGGTATCTCTTTTTCAATTTATATAGGTCACCTTTAATTTGTCTCAGCAGTGCTTTTTTGTTTTCATTGTACTGGTCTTCTGGAGTGAGCTTTGGAAATTGTTGCATCAGAGATCAAACTGGTTGAATTTACGTTGTCCACGACCCCCGCGGATGCCCCTATGGTTTGCCGCCTCCGGGTGGTCTCTTGGTGACTCAGCAGCCAGTCAGGAGAGTGGGAGGCGAGAGGGGAAGGAGTCTTTGGCTCGCCGAGCTCGGGCATCCCCGAGCGCAGCCAGTAAGGAGTTCGGGGTCTGCGTTCTGCGGCTCTGCGTTCCGCGGCCGCAGACGAAGGTTGGGTGAGATGGCCGGGGGCTGATGGTTGGCGAGTAATGAATACGGAGGCCACTCACTCCGGAGACAAGGTTGGGTTCCAAGTCTGCGTTTATTAGGCAGGTTTCGGTATTTATGCTGGGCGGGGATGAGGGAATGGGGAAGTGCGACTAGGCAGTTTTTCATTGGTAGGGATAGGCTTTATACCTATAAAAGGTTAGGAGGGGAAAGGAGGGGTGGAGTTGTGCAGCGGTGGCCATCTTGTGGCGATGGGTCGGGAGCGAGGGACTATGACAGATGTCAGCAGCTGATTGGCCGTAGTTCGGAAGGCATCTGTGCTTTTGCTCCATCTTGCAGTTTTTAGACCGCCCTTGTTATTCCCACAAATTTATTGTTATTGTATTTCCTTATTATCCTTTTACTATTGTAGAATATAAAGTAATATTACCTCTCTCATTACTGAAAGTATAGTTGGTCTTCTCTCCTGTTCTTTAACCCTCTCTTTTCCTGATCTGGCCAAAGATTATCAATTTTGTTGATCTCAAAAAGCCATATTTTATTTCATTTATTTTTTTTCTTTGTTTTTTGTTTCCTATTTTATTGTTTTATTCTCTGCTCTTTCTTATATCCGTTGATCTACTTACTTGGGTTTAATTCGCTTTTTCTTTTTCAAATTTCTTAATTTGATTTTTAATTCAATTCCATGATAGTCACAGAATATATTTTTATTACTTGAATTCCTTTAATTAAAATTGTTTACTAGCCCAGGATATGGACTATCTTGATTAAATGTTCTTTTTGCACTTGAAAATAATATGTATTTCACTTTTGTTGGTGAAGTATTCTGTAAGTGTCAATTAGGTCAGGGTATAAAAAAACGTTCCAGTCTTCTATACTCAATGCTTTACTGCCCAATTCTATCATTTTTTGAGAGGGGATTTTGAAATCTCCAACTATAATTATGGATTTTTCAATTTATCCTTGCAGTTTTATTAGTTTTTCCTTCACATATTTTGAAACTGTTATTAGCTGCATCTCATTTAGGGTTGTTATGCCTTCTTGACAAATAGACCTCTTTTCATTGTGAAATAACCTTTTTTATATCAAGTAATATTCTTTGCTCTGAATACTACTTTTATGATATTAATAGTCATTTCACATTTATTTTACTTGAGTTAGCATGGTGTATCTTTTTCCATCATATTATTTTTAACTTATTTGTGACTTTGTATTTAAAGTGGATATGTAATTGAAAGCATATATAATTGGTTTTTGCTTTCTTCCAATACAAAATATCTGGAATTTTAACATCATTTATGTTTAATATAATTGTTGATCTCTCAGTTTAAATCTATTTTCTTGCTGGTTCTTCTCTATTAGTCTTGTGTGTACTTTGTTACATTTTCCCTCTTTTCCTGCCTTCTTTTGCACTGTGTATTTTTTATTCCATTTTATGACTTTTGTTGTATTATTAGCTAAAACTCTTCATTTTTTTATTTTAGTTTTTGGTTTAAAATGTATAATACACATGTTTACCTCATCAGTTTTCCCTAATGTGATTTTATACCATTCCATATATAGTATGAAATCCATATAATAGTATACTTCCATTTCTCCTCTCCTGGCTTTTATGTTATTGTCACATACTTTACTAAATATATATACAATATAAATCCTTCAATAGTGTGTTATCATTTTTGTTTAAGCAATCATCTTTTAAGAAGTTTTAAAAGCTAAGAAAAATTGTATATATACTCAATTTTTATGTATACTTAATTGTATGTATACTCAAGTAATTACCATTTCTGTTGCTCTTCATTCCTCAGTGTAGATTCAGATTTCCATCTGGTATCATTTTTCCCTTGACCTAAATAACTTCATTTAATATTTCTAGTAGTGTAGAGCTGCTGTTCATGAATTCTTTCAGTTTTTGTATCTGAAAGCATCTGTATTTCCTTCTCATATTAAAAGATGTTTTCACTGGGTATAAAATTATAGGTTGATAGTTTTTTTTTTTTTCCTTTCAGTATTCTAATGATGTTGCTCCAGTCTTATCACTTACATTGCTTCCAATAAGAAGGATGATGTTATTTTTTGTTGTTTCTCTGTAAATAATATGACATTCTTTTCTGGCTGCTTTTAAGCTTTTCTTTTTTCCACAGGTTTTGAGCAATTTGACTATGTGCCTTGATGTAATTTTCTCATTTCTTGATCTTAGGTTTTATCGACTTCTCGGATATTTGTGTTTAATTTTTCATCAGCTTTGTAAAATATTTTGGCCATTATTTCTCCAAATATTATGTCTATCTTAAGCCACTTTTGTTTTCCATAGTTCAGTGATGCTCTTTTTAAATTTTGTTTTATTACCTTTACTTCGATGTGTTTTACTTTGAATAATTTTTAGGGCTGTGTTTTCCTGTTTACTAGTCTTTTCTGAAGGATAAAGGTAGACAGAAAAGATAAATTTAGGTGTCAACATCTTAGACTGTCATGCTATCCAAGGAAGATTTGATAATACTGTTTGGGAATGCTTGAGTCAATGTCAACTGTTAAAGTAGAACCCTGTCTTGATTAAAAAAAAAACAGTTCTGCCTTAGAATCACTTAGTCACTGACTGGGAGCAGCCCATGGGAAGTGCAGCCCCTAAATATGACAACTGATTCCAAAGTGTATTAGCAGGGGCCCTATGTCAATCACACATTTGCATCGCTGCCATATATTGTTTAGCAGTTCTGAAACTACTTTATGAAGATTCCAGAATTGAACAAATAAGTAAATGTTTAGGATCCAAGTTTCTCACATCAGGGAAAAAACTTATAAATATAAAGGAGGAAGCAGAGATTGTATTGTGTTCTAATTGCTTTTGATTGGAGTTATCATTATGAATTCATGTTGTTTAATATAGATTTATATAAGTATAGAAATATATAGAAATATGCATGCATGTGAATTTTTACAGATAGATAATAGATATAGAGAGCACTTCTAACATACTGATTTTAGTTTCTAAATATTATTGCCCACTAAAAGGACCTAAAGCTACTTGGGTAAATGGTTTACTCCAGGGCTGGGGTTGGGAAAGTTCAGTATGAACCTGGAATATCTTGTTGGGCCATAATGTAAGGAAGTGCTCAAATAATGATGGGTAGGCATTGAATGGACAAAGAGTCAGTTTAAATAGGCTCCCACAGGCCAAACCTAGGAGAAATTGAACACCAAATATCTAATAATAATAATAATAATAGTAATGGATTGTAACCCATTGATAAAACTGGAATCTTTGTGTCCATATTAACATAATTGACTGAATAACTAACTAAATGTATAAATTGAAGGAATGAATAATTTCATCCTTACAGTAGAAAGCCAATAATTGAGTGTAGAAGAAATGATCAAATTAGAAATCTATCACTTGACAACCATCAAAATAATACTTCACTTAGAAATGAATGATCAAAGGATGCTATGACTATAGTGTAAGATTGTTCAGTAACAGGATATTGTCTGATATAGAAATAAGTGGAAAACACTTTCCACAAAATTAATTATTTCAAAAGAAAATCAGAGTAACTGTTCAGTTGTAGAGCCTGGGGGAAGCAACATTACTCGCTATCAAAATAATCTCACCAGCACTGGGACAAATTGAAACTGTGTGTCATCTGATAGAATGCAAGGAGGAAAATAAAATTTCTCTGATATTTCTGCCAAACATGCAAAATCTGAATCTATTAATGAGGAACATTGGATAAATCCAAATTGAGGAGTCTTCTAAAAATTAGTGGTCCATTGTTTTAGTTTGCTAAAAGCTGCTGGAAACAATATACCAGAAATGAGTTGGCTTTTACAATGGGGTTTATTGGCTTGCAAGCTTACACTAATGAGCCTGTGAAAATGTCCAAATCAAGGCTTCGTCAGGCAATGCTTTCTCCCTAAAGTCTGGCTGCTGGCAATCCTGGACTCCACTGTCAAATGGGAAGGCAAATGGCAGCATCTCCCTTCTCCTCTGGGTCTCGTTGCCTTCAGCTTCCTGATTTCCATGTTATCCTCTCTCAGCTTCTGTGAGTTTCTCTATGTGTTTCTGTGTTCTATAGACTTCAGCTTCTGGGGATTTATCTTTGTCTCTGAGGCTCTCTCTCTCCATATTCATCACCTTTATAAAGGACTCCAGTAAGAGGATTAAGACCCCTCCTAGGTCAGATTTGATTTGAAGTGATCCAATCAAAGGGGCCCCTAACTGAGGTGGTCTAGTCAAAAGTTCCCATCTAGAATAGGTTCACACCCACAGGAACGGATTAATTCTAAGGACATGATTTTTTAGTCCATCCAGCATCAAACTGTCACTTCTGTACTATTAAAAAATAGCAAATTCATGGAAAACAAAGACTGAGTAGCTGTTAGAGATTTAGGAAAACAGGAAGACATGAAAATTGAGTGCAATGTGTGACAGATTTATTTTACTATACAGGACATTACAGGTACAATTGCCAAAACAAAGCTTTGTGGATTAGATGCTACTATCATATCTATATTAATTTCCTGATATGATAATTATACTCTGGTTATATTAGAGAATATCCTTGTTTTTAGGAAAAATGCACTGATAGATTTAGGGCTAAGAAAACATAATATATACTTTTTAATTTCAAATGTTTCAGAAAAAGTTTTTAGATGGGGGACTAAAAAGCTTATGTGATAAAATGTTAACAGTTAGGGGTTCTGAAAGTTTTATTTCTTCTATTAATCTTAGTAGTAATTTTAAAAAACTTATTTGTAAATATTAAATTAAGTCAACATAAAAACATTAAAAAAAGTAAGCATAAAGTGGGATATGCTTTGAATTTGCCAATATCATCTAAGTAATAGGAGTAGAGGGGCATCCTATACAATCAGAAACAGAAAAAGACAAATAGGAAAAGAAAGAAGCCAGCTCTAGTGGGTTCCACTTAAGTCACTGAAAATTTATTGAGTGTGTACCATGTACTGGACAGTGTGCTGAAAGTTTGGAAATCAAAGTTAGATAAGAATAGAGCTCAGAACCTAAGACAACTACTAAGTTTCTATTTTTGAAGAATAAGGTTCATAGTTATATGCATTAATATGGAGGGCTTGACATACTGGTCTGTTTTCTTTTATTAAGTACTGCCTATGTGCCATTAATATTTGTTAACTATTCATATTTATTAAGTGTTTATCATGTAGCACGTTCTGTTTTAGAGTAGGCACTACCAGGAAAATATCTAGAATAATTGAAAATTCACAATATAACCTTTAAAAAGTTTACATTGAAAATGTCTTATCTTTGTTAACTTATTAAAATAGATAGCAAATAGGGAAGCAGTTGTGACTCAAATGGTTGGGCTTCCATCTACCATATGGGAGGCCATGGGTTCGGTTCCCAGGGCCTCCTGGTGAGGGCAAGCTGGCCTGTGCCTGCGGAGAGCTGATGGCCCATGACTGTGGAGAACTGGCACAACAAGATGACGTAACAGAGGGAGACAAGCAGACACAGAGGAAAATGCCCAGTGAATGGACACAGAAAGCAGACAGCGAGCACAAGTGGCAAGGGGGGAGGGAGAATAAATAAATAAATAAATAATAAAAAAGTAGATAGCAGATTAAGTGTTGCAGTCTGTCTAGATTGAAAAGAATATCTTGTTTTTGTTTTTACTGGAGACATCATATAAGCTAGTACATCATATCAACAAAATGTAATGGTTAAATTGTAATTTCATGTAAAGATTTTGTGAGTACCATTTACATGCCAGAGTTGTATAAACCTTAGTTGTATAAGCTTGTGTTGTATAAAATGTATGTTCCTTGATAAAAAATAAGTACTTTTCAAGCTAGCTACCTTCTTTTGTGTTCTTGTGGTTCAGCAAATTAAGAGAAAGACTTTTTGGGGGGAATTAAATGAATTGATTTCAATTCTAATTTAAAATATTCTATCATTTAGTTCTCCTGAGTATATATGTCAAATTTAGAGTTCTGATTTTTAGTTGACCAATACAATCATCACAATTTTGATTTTAACAGATGAGATATAAGAAAGAGGAGCTGGGGGAGTGTATATTGAGTTGTGTTAATAATTAGTTGCATATTTCTGTGTTATATATATTTTTCTGGAAATTCAAATGGGCAGATAGAAACACTTGTTTTCAGTGACAAAGTCAAGAAATATCCAATAATCATTTATTCATTAAACTAATATTTACTGATTGCTTAGTATAGGCCAAGAACTTCCATATTTGTTAAAATTATAAAGGTTGATATCTGAAGCCAAGTGTATATAAGTAATTGCCAAATAAATTACAATGCTGAATAAGAAGAATCTGGCCAAAGACTGATCCTTGCAACATAGTTATACATATGATTTGAATAGAGGAAAAAGAGTCCTATACAAATACAGGGAAGTTCCAGAGAAATAGAGGGAGGTGAAGGAGGAACAAAGGATAAAGAATTCCTGACCTATGGAGTCCTTAATATGTGAGTTCTCGACAGCATTGAATATCTTGCCAAGTCCTGATAGTAACTGAAAAGTTTGGGTTCTAAAAATAGGCTAATATATTTACCAAATAGTAGTAGTTCAATTAGTGACTTTTAAAAGCCTAGTAGAGTGCTGGGAACTGAAGCTAAGTTTCAAAGACTTAAGGAAGAAAAACATGGTTGATAGGTAGGGAATTGAGAATAAATTTTTATTTAAAGATAGTTCGCAAGGAAGGAAAGGACAAAGGTTGCAGTAATTTCAGAGGAAAGGGTTGGAGAAAGAAGGTAAGGAATTGATTGATGAGGAATGATTCATGAGGGATATATTACTATGGCAACTGCTTTATATGTATTTATTGGTTTTCAAGTATCAGAGAAAAGTGAACTTTCAGAGAAAGCTGGTATACTTGGAGAGATAGGAGAATATATTTCATACCCTGCATGCCCAACATATAAGCTGGGCAATCTTTATTTGTCCAAGAAAAAATAGAAAAAAAACAACAACCACGGAGCATAAAAAAACTAAGAATTTCTGTCATCAAAGCATACCATAAGACAGTTGTGAGAAGGTATTTTTTTTTTTTTTTTTAAAGATTATTTATTTATTTATTTATTTATCACCCCCTTGCTGCTTGTGCTCGCTGGGTCAGCTAACCCCGCCCCACCGTGTGGGCGGGCTTGCCTTCACCAGGAGGCCCCGGGAACCGAACCCCGGGCCTCCCATATGGTAAACGGGAGCCCCACTGATTGAGCCACAGCCGCTTCCCGAGAAGGTATTTTTTAACTCAGATAGCTGATGAGTTTATTTTCCAAAATATTGAAAGAATTCCTAAAAAATCATTAAAAATTGGATAAAGAAACCAATAGAAAAGGCTAAAAAACATAAGCAGACATTTCACAGTAAATAAAATACTTACTGTTCAGTAAAAATATGAAAATCTGCTGAGCATCCTTTATAATCATGAAAATGTAAGCTAATAATATGTCGATCCCACAAGATTAGCAAATATTAGAAAATTGATAATACCAATTTTTGTTGAATATTGGAGTAATGGGATTGCTTATCTACTATTAATGGGAAGATAAAATTGGTTAAATTACTTTGGGCACAAGTTGACATTTCTTAAAATACTTACAACCTAACATTTTTACTGCAAGATATGGAATTGGATATATAATTGAGAACCTTTTCCACATTTGCACCAGGAGAATTTAAAAACGTTTATAGCACATTGTTTTGAGTTACCACACACACAAGAATGAAAGTGACCTAAATGTCTACTAACAGGAGAATGATTAAATTGTGGAATATTAGAATACATTGCGAAGTGCAGCAATGCTCATCAACAGGTCTTAACCCAAGGAAAGCAATTTTGAACAAATAAAGCAATTATGAGAAGAAACATACGGCATTATTACATTTGTATGTGTCAGTTTTACATACCTACACAAAATATTAATTAGACATCCATGCATAATCAGTAAATCTGTAAAGGAATGAAAGGGAATAATAAAAATTAAATTGAGAATAACAATCTCCTCTATGCAGGGAGAGATGGAGACTTCAGAGGATGGCACATAAAAGGGTTTTCAAAGGTATTGGTAATGTTCCATTCTTAATCTCAATGATAGATACTTGTTCTTTAATCGATATTCATTTAATTGTACTTTTATATTATATATACTCTTTTCAAGTAAGATCTGATATATTTCATAGAATTAATTTTGAAAAGACAATGAATAGAGAATACTAGAATATATCTATAAGCCTTCATACATTCCAAAGCAGTCTTTCATAAGCTGACACTTTCACCTCATAAACTTGTCACCTTGTCTAATGACTCTCAGACTGCAGACTATAAATATCTCTCAATAATATTTTCAAATAATGTGATGGTAGCCATACTGAATAATTTTTTCTATCTGAAAACACAATTTAGATGTCGTTATCATGCAGGAAAACAGCCACCAGATATTTATAAGTACAAAAACTTTATTGGAACTAACAATGAGGCAACTTGTTATATTTAAAATATGAATAATATGGAATTGGACAATCTGGGTTTGAATATCAGCTCTCATACTGGTTGCTATGTCCAATTCCCTCTCATGTTTGGTTTTCAGTTTGCTAATCTGTAATATGCAGACAGCAAGAGCAGTACCACATGGCTGTGTACTTTTGCCTTTGAAAGAGGTGGCAAAGGTCTAACAGCTGTCAAGAGGTGGAAGAGTAGTAGAGAAAATTCATATAAAACACTAAAAACATGGTTTCTGATGATGAGTGATTTCTTAGGTAAATAAAAACATTAACCATATTTTAAAATAGTCATGATTAAAAACTGAAATATATATTTTTGTTTCTAATTTAAACTTTGACCTTAAATGTTAAAACATGTAATGTTACAAGAAAAAAAGAGCATGAACATTTTTTAGAGAACTTTAGGGAACTTTAAAAACATTTAGTATCATACAATGTAATTCTTTTTGCATGAGTAATGAGTCATCTCTATTTTGCTACTTATAAGCTTACCAGCCACAGAAAATAAGAGAACTTCAGGTTTACCAAAAACAAAATATTACACAATATTTGATACACATAAACCACCCAAAATGTGGGTTAGACTGCACATAATCATAAAATGTTTTGACCTCAAGAAATATGCTTTTTAGAATGATAGTAAAAAAGGCAGTAATTTAATATTAAAATGAAAGAAAAATATATGTTACAGCTTTAGAAAAAATATTATATATATGAAATGGAAAGAGAGAAATAAAATGAAATAGATCCAAATTAGATTTGCTTTGTTGGGTAAAGCTCTGTTTTCTTAAACTATTTATTTTAACAGCAGAATGCCATCAAAACAAATCTTGCTTGAAGTCTCAAATACTGAACAGATCAAGAAGTATCAACCTTTGTTGAAAGTGTGAGTGAGAATTAGGAGTGTCTTCCCTGAACCCTCAACCCCCATACCTCTGGACTACCTTTTCATAAAATTTGGAAAAACAAAGATGAAAGCATTGATTCTTCAGGATATCTTCTTGTTCAAAACATATTTTCTTTTTGGAAAGATTAAGTCATGGAGATAAAAACTCAGATGTTCAGATTAGTTACATATTTAGCAAGGATTAAGTCACTAAACAAAAAAATGTATCAAAAATATCGGTTGGGATGTGGAAGGTTTGGTGGTTGTTTGGATTGTAGGTAGAGCTCAAGAAATAAATGGTTTATTTCTCTACAAAAAGGACTGCTCAGCCGCTTGTGGGGAAGATTATTCACACTAGCTGGGAGCTGGAGGAAAGTGGCAATAAAATTGAGATAAAGAGGGAACAGCATATAAGCCCATCCCTCATTTATAAATGAAGCTAGTCTAGAAATGAGAGTATAATTATCTAGTCCAGCAGCCTCCAAAACTTTTTATAATACGCATCCCTATCAGATAATTTTTTCCAGGGTATACACTTAAACATATGTATATTTTTTATGAATTTTATAAACATACTGCATTACCAAAAGTTAAAAATTATAAAACAAATAAAAACAGGATTTAAAAGAGGAAGAAGTAAAAATAAATAAATATATGTTAATTATGTTTCTCCCACATCACAATTTGTAGACAACTGTTTAGGTTCTTCATGTCATTTTTGTACTCTCCATTGCAACGACTGTAAAAGAAATTGTTTGGAATATGACCAACATGAATAAGATTTCAATTTTATCTCCTAGGATAAAGACATGCATAATATTGTAGTAGTACTATTGAGATTTATAAAAGATATTATAAAATAATAGTGTTGACAGGTCTTGCATGCCTTTTGCTAAAATTAGATGATATGTTTATGTAAGAGATTCAAGCTCTACTCATTAAAAATGCCTTCAAGTTGCTTTGAACTGAGTCATTTAAGCCTGATTTTTCTGCGATCTTCATTTTATTTTATTTTAGATTAGTTTAGTTTTTATCAGATATCATCCTGCAATCACTGAAAATCAAATTAGAGGTATTTGCATGACATTTGGACAGAGTTGAAAAGCAATTTAAAACTATATTAAACTCATGAAAATCATAATGTACTTCTTTAGGGTTAAGCGACTAGGAATTCTAAAAACTAATTACTAATTATAAAAACTAATCACTTTTTAAAAGTTTGTCCTTGCCATGTGAAACCCAAAATGTAGAACTCTTCAAATAAGAAGTCGTTGTTCTTCTCTCCTTGTGGGTGTTAATTTCCCTTTGAAGTGGAGTTAAGACCAAGTACAGTAAATAGTGGATGCTACAGTTAGTCTTCAACCTTTATTAAAGAGCTCTCAAGCCTCATTTGGTCACTCTTCCAGTAATAACCTTATAAGAGCCATTCTGCATTAACACCACACCATTGAGCATCCAGAAGATTATTGGACATTAATGTGAAAATAAACAGAGCTGTCCTAATATTTTTAAAAGAAGATTAAAATTTGCCATGTCACTGCTCATGTCTTTGTCATCTTTAGCCAACAAAGATATGTGTTAGCTTTTGGAAGCTAAATTTTTTCAAGTGTTTATGGGGCAGGAGATCCACCTTCTAAATTTGAGTGGATGGAGGGTTTTTCTATATAGGCAGAGGAGAATGTCACTGCCAGGTTTAGACAAAGAGAAATATATTCCAAAAGAAAAAAGAAAGCAAACAGAGCTATTTAAGCTAATAGATGATAATTGGATAATAAGAGATAGTTAGATGAATGGATTTCCAAAGCAAAAGGAAGGTAAAACAATACAGGCACCCAGTGATTCTGACTAAATTTTTTTCCCTAGTTTTCCTCAAGCCTCCATGTTTCCTTGGTTTTAAAATGTCTAAGAGAGTTAATTTCTTGAAATCAGTTGTGTTGTGTGATTAGAACATAGGAGAGATCAGCTCAATAACAGATATTACCTCTGCTATTGAAAAATCCTCTTTTTGCCAAAAAACAGACCAATGATATAACAGTCATAACAACTGGCATTTGTTGAGTGTTAATTACCATGCCCCAGGTGAAGAACTACACATGGATCATCATATTGAATCTCACTACAGACTGTGAGCTAGGGACAAATATTTCCATTGTTTAAAATGAAGAAATGGAGCTTAGAGACAGTTAACTGATTGCTTAAGTTCACACATTTGGTTAGTATGGGAGCAATGGACCTCAGTGCTATTATCAAACTAATTTGGATACATCTTCATCTATATCCAAATTATTACAAAACTTCAGCCTTTGGGATTTTGAGTCCACTTTCAATTATGTTTGAAAGATACTTTGGAGATTACAGACGAAAATAAAAGCTCAAAATAATGCCACACATTTTTGTTCCTGATAAAGTAGAAAGAACCACTTGTTATAAAATGTGCATGGTCCAACACAACTAGAAAATACTTCACATCAATTTGGAGACTAACAGCAAGGTATTCTGAGAGGAGAAACTGGGTCTTTTAAAAACTTGACCTATTGTACCTAGAATATATTATGCATCTAAATGTTTAATGTTTTTTAATGTAATGTAATAATCTTATGTAGTCTATGTATACTATTATTTTTCCTGAGTAGAATGAATGAATACTTTTAACTATGAATTATATTTTCTTATACAATATAAGCACATTATCAGCACAGATTTTTTTTCAGAAGAATGTACTATTTCATTTCTACTCATAGCAATATACAGCTATCACCAGTAGACATAAGTTGAGAACACTGTCTTCGTTGTTGTATTACTACATTATAGTATCTCAGATATCACTGGTGATTTACAAGTATTTGGTGAATTGATGAATGAAATACTGTTGATTTAGATAATGAAAACTTTTCCTTCTTTGAGTACACCATTCATTGTCACATCTGTTTGGCATGCATCATATTGCTCTTTCTGCCTGAAAGTCTGTTTTTATTTCTTCGTCAAGAAAAACTTACTTCCTTTAGTAGACTTTCCAATATCTCCTCTTATCTTCTCCCCCCAAATTAGTTATACTTAAACTTCTATACCCATGGATGTTTTATGTGAAGTCCCTGAGATTTTCATTTCATGAATATTGCTGGGTTGCCATCTTTCCAATTATATTAATAATTTTATTTAACATAAAATATTATCTGGTATATGCTATTCTATATGTGATTTGTATTATGCATATGTATAAAATATTTGAGGTTTAGATGCATATAAATACAGAACATTCCAAAGTAATCTCAATCCTTAAAACAGATTCATTTTACTTGCAATAATTTTAACAATTTCTCAGCTCTTGGCTACAATGTGAAATCTAAGAGTGCCCTAGCTTCTCTGATCATATTACATGGCTTCCTACCTTTCCTTATCTTCCTTCCTCACGCTAAGTTCTGTGTTCTGGAACGCAATATATATATTCCCTGGTTGCAATTTTCTTTTTCAAACAAGTCCCTATTCAGATTACACTGAGTGCTCTGTAGTGAGAAGGACAACACTATAACTCAATTCCAGCTCCAGTCTAATCTCTATTCTAAAATCAGCAAATATTCATTGAGTGTCTACTTTGTGCCATATATTTCTGTTCTAGACACTTGGGCTATGTCAGTGAACAAAACAGACAATACTTCCTGTCCTGGTGTCATTATTCAGAATAATATAGAATAAAAATAAACAGGGAAGTGTCTTTTCAGGTTATATATAAATAACATTATTGTAAGCAAATGCACATATATGCATATATATTTATATATCATTTTACAAATATTGGTATGTATTGTGAAAATTTTGATTTTTACCCACAATAAAAAATAAATTAATTAAAAATAAATAAATAAATAAACAGGCAACGTTTGTAACATATTGGCTGTTAGAAAATAAATGGTATTAAAAAAGAAAATTATAGACCAGAATAAGGGAGTTTGGGAAATGTGGGTGGTGGTAGAGTTGCAGTTTTAACAAGGTTGTCAGGACAGGCATCAAGGAGTGGATAGGAGCTAAGCAAAGATGGGTAAGGATGTGGGGGAATTAACTTTGCATTCATCTGGTAAAAGAGTCCAGGCAGAAGGAATAGCCAGTTCAAAGGTCTTACTTCACATTAAAATAACACTAAGGAAGGCTAAGTTGAGGGGGCAAATAGGAAAAGCCTAGGACTGACAGCTCTCAGGGTTGATTCTGTAGGCCTTGTAGGCCATTTGAGTGAAAAAGGACACAATTGCATGGTTTAGACAGAGTAGTGATATCATCTAAATTTTGTTTTAAAAGCCTAACTCTGGCTGTAATCTTTGTTATTTCTTTACTTCTGCTTGCTTTGGGTTTAGGTTGATGCTCTTTTTCTAGTTTCTCCAGTTATGCAGTTAGGTCTTTGATTGATTGATTGATTGATTGATTTTTATTAGAGAAGTTGTGAGCTTACAAAACAATTATGCATAATGTGCAGGATTCAGATACATCACTCCTCCATCAACCTTACATTGTTGTGAATCATTTGTTACAGATTATGAAAGAACATTATCAGACAATTAGCACTAACTATGGTCCATGCATACACTTGGTATATTTTTCCATATATCCCTATTATAAACACTATGCATTAGTATTGTACTTTTGTTATAGTTCATGAGAGAACACTCTCATATTTGTACTTTTAACCACAGTCCATCATCCACCACATGGTTCACTGTGTTATACAGTCTCTTGCCTTCTACTTTCTATCCAAAGTGTACACTCAGTGTCTCTTACTTTGATCACAGATTTGTACAGTCATTGCCCCAGTAAACCTCTGAACATTTTCCTTAGTCTAAAAGAAAAAAAATCCCACACCCCCTATTATTGAACCTTAGCAGTGATACACTACCTTCTTTGACATTGATGTAAGAATCTTAAAATATTGCTGTTAACTATAGTCTATAGGTTACATTAATTGCATTTTCCCCATGTATCATTATATTTTTAACACCTTGTAATAGTGATATACATTCGTTTTAGATCATAGAATAACATTCTTGTATTTGTATTATAAACTGCAATCCTCATCCACCTCCAGGTTCATTATGTTAAGTCCCTAGATTATTTTCTAGCTTTCTTTCAATTGACATTTACCTCCCTAGCCTATCCCTTTCAGACACAATCCCATTTATAAATCAGACATGTTAGTTATACTCACTATAATGTGTTACCATCAACTCTATCCATTTCCACATTTTTACAATCAAGCTAATTGAAAATTCTACATACATTAAGCATCAGCACCCTTTTTCAGTCCTCATCCTATCTCCTAGTAACCCATAGTATAGATTTTAACTCCATAAGTTTATTCTTCATATTTAGTTCATATTAGTGAGACCACGCAATATTTGTCTTTTTGGGTCTGGTTTATTTCACTTAGCATAATGTCCTCAAAGTTCATCCATGTTAACATATGTATCCCAATTTCATTTCTTCTTACAGCAGCATAGATAGTATTCCATCATATGTACATACCACATTTTGTTTATCACTTCATTGGTTGATAGACACTTGGGTTGTTTCCATCTTTTGGCAGTTGTGAATCATGCTGCTATGTGCAAATGTCTGTTTGTGTTACTGTTTTCATTTCTTCTGGATATATTCCTAGTAGATGGATTGCCAGATCATAAGGCAGTTCTGTATTTAGCATCCTGTGGAACCGCCAAACTGTCTTGTGCAGAGGCTGCACCATTCTATATTCCCATGAACAGTGAAGATGTGTTCCTATTTCTCCACATCCTCTCCAGCAGTTGTTTTCTCTCTCTTTTTTTTTTTTTTTTTTTTTAATAATGGCCATTCTATGAGGTATGAAATGATATCCCATGGTTTTGATTTGCATTTGCCTAATAAATCATGATATTGGACATTTTTTCATGTGCTTTTTCACCATATGTATTTCCTCTTGGGAGAAATGTCTATTTAAGTCTTTTACCCATTTTTAATTGGATTGCTTTCTCTTTTATTATTGAGTTATATGGTCTTATTATATAGCATGGAAAGCAAACCCTTATCAGATATGTGGTTTCCAAATATTTTCTCCCATTGAATGGGTTGCTGTTTCACATTCTTGACAAAGTTTTTTGAAGCACAATAAATTTGAGGAGGTCCCGTTTATCAATTTTTTCTTTTGTTTCTTGTGCTTTCAATGTAAGGTTCAAGAAACCACCACCTACCACCAGGTCTTGAAGATGTTTCCCTACATTTTCTTAAGGGTTTTATGGTTTTCACTTTTAGATTTAGGTCTTTGACCCATTTTGAGTTAATTTTTACGTAAGTTATGAGGTAGGGGCCTTCTTTCTTTCTTTCTTTTGGATATGGATATCCAGTTATCCTAGCACCAGTTTTTGAATGGACTGTTCTGCCCAACTGGGTGGATTTGACAGCCTTGTCAAAAATCACTTGACCATAGGTGTGAGTGTCAGTTTCTGAACCATCAGTTTGGTTCCTCTGGTCTATATGTGTGTCTTTATGCCAGTACCATGCTATTTTTTACCACTCTGCCTAGGTAATATGATTCATTTTATTTTTTAAATATTTTTCATTTTTTAAAAAAGATACATGGATTACATAAATGTTAATAAAAAAATATAGAAGATTCCCATATGCACTGCTCCCTACTCCTCCCACATTTTCCCACATTAACAACATCCTTCATATGTGTGGTTCATTTGTTACAATTGATGAACACATTATGGAGCATTGCCACCAAGCATGGATTATAGTTTACATTGTAGTTTACACTCTCTGCAGCACAATTTTGTAAGTTATGACAAGATATATAACGGCCTGTATCTGTCATGCAGTGTCATTCAGGACAATCCTGAAGTCATGTAAATGCCTCCATATTACAACTGTTTTTCCCTCTGCCTTGCCTCAGAACCTCCAGTGGCCACTGCCTCCACATCAATGATGGGCTTGTTCAGTTGATTAGCTTTTCTCTATGCTCTAGAGTTTTATTCAGCTGGTGGTTCTGTGTGTGAGTTAAGTTTTCTCTTTGGCAGTTTTTCTCCTTATTTTTTCCTTACTTCTTTCTATGTTCCCTTGAAGGCAAAAGATTAGGGCCAGAGGAATCAAAAGATGTAAGGAAGCCAGAAGGATCATAGTAATATTGATAAAAGTTAGAAGAGGGGCAAAATGAGACTTAATGAGATGAATATTTAACTTGTGTAGGCAGTGTAGAGTAATAGGAAAAAAAGTGGAGTTCCTACAATGGACTGGGAAAGCAAATGGAGGGATATATATATATAGTGATTTAGAAGGCTAGAATTATGAGGAGGGAGAGAAATAGTAAAGAAAGGGCTGAAAGGAAAAAGTTAATACTAATAAAAAAAAAAAAAGAAAACAAAATAGATGGAAGAGAAATTGACACCCTTAAGTTGTGGGCCTATGAAAAAATGTTGTATCTAAGAGCCACAACAGAAAGCAGAAGGCAGAAAGATGAAGGAAGGATAAGCGATAGTTTGTAATACAGAATCAATATATACAGCGAGTGGGAAATTACTGAAGAAGAAGCACAGCAAAGAAGCAACAAGCTAGCAGCACCTAATTTTAAAAAAATGAAAGAAAAAAGAAAGGGGGAAGGAAAGAGGAAAGAAAAGCAAGGGAACAGAAAGAAACAGAGAGAAACCAAAGATCCACACAGGCAAGCAGTCAAACAGAGCTAAGGGGGGTCAATGATTCCCCTAGGGTCCACGTGGATCCTCTCTGCCTACTTGTGTTTATCAATCAATTTCCCCACAGGGTTCTATATGCAGGTCCTGAAGCAGCTTTTAGCTATTAACCTAAATTAAAAAGAATTTATTTTTCATTTATTGAAGTGAACTTCTCACTTTTATTTTTATTTTTATTTTTTTAGCGAAATACAGGACCCAAAATAATTCCTCCTCTAGACCAACCCCCTTGCGGAAGGGACCCTAGCTGGGCCCGTGGAAATTAATCAAGCACGTCCCACTTCCTGGACTCCCCAGGGTAGCTGTAGCTCTGATGTTAGTCAGTGCAGAGTGCTAAAGACGGCCGATTCCGCCCCTTCTGGAGCCGAGCACCAGCGTCACCGGGCTGCTATGTAAATCAGTTTGACTGCAGATTCGCATCTGCTCTCAGCCTATTGCTGCTTCAGGTTGGCTTATCTGCTCCCCAAAGCTATGGGGCGGTGCAGGCAGCCAGATCGATGTCGAAAAAAAAAATACCCTTTCCTGTCCTCCAACAGAACCCTCCCTCTTTTGGGGAGTGTCCCTTCTTCCTGGCTCTGCGGTGGCCCGGGTCTTATCCCTGGGCAGCTAGGCAAATCAGCTCCCTCCTCTGACTGGAATCCCGCCACACGTTCACCGGGTACCGATTAGCTCCGGCTCTTCTGTTCACACAAGGTCCAAGGGGTGCCAGGCAGCCAGATCCCCAGAAAATAAAACTTTTTCTCGCCCCGCTCGCGGCTCCAAGTGGCCGTTTAATTTATTTTTTTTCTTTTTTTCTCCCTAACCACGGGGCTCAGCCGTCCATGCCAACCACCACGGGCAGGCTTAAAACTCACAAATCTCTACCGTTCCATCCATGCTGTTAATCCGCACAGGTAGATGTCCCAAGTTTCTCACTCCACGCGTGCACAGCACAGACCCCCGGGCAGGACCCCGTCCATAATCCTCCTTGCCCTGGAGCTTGCAGTGTGTGCCCTCCGACACTAACGCCATCTTCCACATCAATGATATAATTTCTTCCATTGCTAGAATCACTATAAGTCTATAGTAGAATACCAGTAACTGTACTCTACTCCATCATTCATTCCCCAAATCCTAAGGACTCTGGGATGGTGATGCCCATTCCACTTTTAATTGAGAGAAGGCTTAGTTCCCATGGGGCAGATGGATGGGATTATCTTGCTTGCAGTTGCAGACTCTCTTTTTTCCTCGGGATGGTCATTATCCATCATCATCTCCTTGTTAGTTGTCTTGGGTGAGTCCAATGAACTATAGAGTAGGTGTTGCAACTCTTTTGAGATTCAGGGCCCAGCTGGTACATGGACAGCCTAAAGATTTAAGTCTCTTGGACATATACCTATCAGTTCTAGTACTTACTATAGGTCCAAATAGAAGGGGCAGAAGAACCATGTTTAGGGAAACCACAACCGAGTCCAAGTCTGTCACACTGGGGAGCATAAATTCCAAAGTAGGGCCCACCAAACTCCTGAGCTGTCTGTGCTGCCTACAGTGTCTGGATGTCTCCAGAGCCCTCAGGAGCCCCACTATTTGAAGCAATATTTACTTTGGCAGTCGATGAGATCCTGCTGAGACATGCATAAGCATAACCTCTGGAATGACCTCCCAACTCACTTTGAAGTCTCTTAGTCATTTAAACTCATTTGTCTTTACAATTTTTCCCTTTTGGTTAAAGTCTTTTTCCAGTTACATTGCTAGTTGGTGCTTGGTAGTAATCCCTCAGTGCCAGGGAGGCTCATCCCTGGGAGTCATGTCCCATGCTTGGGGAAATGTAATGCATTTATATGCTGAGTTTGGTTTAGAGAGGGGCCACATTTGAGCAACAATTAGGCTCTCAGGAAGTAACTCTTAGGTACACTATAATACTAGGCTAAGTTTCAATTTCAAAAGTAAAGTTTCATAAGCACAGTCAGCAATACCAAAGGCCCATCAATGATCCATCTTCCTTTACTAGTGACTGCCCCTCTACTCAGGGGATTCTTGCTGTCCCATTAGAGAATGTGACAGAGCTTCCAAGGACGGGAATTCAATATTCTTAGGGTTATTGTATGAATCTCCACCCACCGTGACAATGCTCCATGAACACTTGAACACATTCATATGCCATATTGGTATGCCCCAGGGGAGCCTCCTCCCATGTATCCTCCATCACTGACACCACGCACCAATGATTCTCCCCTGCCACAGTTGTAACTCTTTTGTGATCGAAAATTCCTTCAAAAATGAAACCAACCAAATAACCAAATACAATTAATAAGAAAATTAAATAATGATAGTTTTGTTAAAAGTAACAATAAAATAGAAAATATTTTTAAAATTTTGGAATAAAAAAATTATTAAGGAATATAAAATTAAAAAAAAATTTGACATTATTTCTTCATCACTGTAAGATCTGATGTCTTGTATGTACAGTGACATTTTTTTTTTTGTTTTATTCCCCCACTATCTTATTTTTTCATGTTGTCTTCAAAGAAGCTTTAGGTTACAGAAAAGTGACGTACATAATATGGGGAGTTCAAAATATACCCAACATCCTCCCCCATTTCCCCTTTCCCCTATTAATAACATTTTACATGTGGATCATACATTTGTTATAATTTATGTACAAATAATGAAACATTGCTACTAACCATGGTCAATGATTTACATTATGGTTTACATTTTGGACTATACACTTTTATAAATTTTGATGATCATTACAAGATCATGTAGAACACTTCAGTCATCCCCAAAATGTCCCATGTTCCATCTATTCTATTCCTCCCTTTCCCTCCCCTCGGGATCCATCTTGAAGAACAAGATTCAAAGTTATTTGCAGCAACATTGAGGGTTTGACATACTGGCCTGTCCTCCCCTATTTGGCACTGCCTATGCTCTCAAGAGACTCCCGCCTTCTGTTTGAGAATATAGTAGGACTCCCAAGGATGGGAGTCCAAACCCCCTCATTATGTGGGTCTCTACCCACTGATACAACACACTATGACAAGATGAACACTCACACACTCCCTAGAAGCCTTCCCCAGGTACACCCTGTCCCGAATGACCCCCAAATCCAACACTGGAAACTAGTAACCCACCCCTGCCATATTTGCCAAAAGAACATTCCCAATATTGTAGTTTCAACCACATACCCGCAAATCCCCAGTGTTCACCTTCTCCCTCGCCCAACCCTCCCCCTAGTTCCTTGGACAGTCTACCCCACTCTTCCTACCCTATCACCCTCATAAACCAGCAATGCCCTGCCAAATAGCATCCCTGAACCACTGTCATGCCCCTACACTGCACAACTACACCCTTCCACTTTATCATAGATTTTGCCCATATGGGTATTGGCTCAAAACCTTCTTCTCCCTTTCTGTCTCCTATAAACCTATCTTCCATACTCTAGCTCTATGAGTTTGCTCAATTTGCTTACCTCATATTAGTGAGTTCATGTAATATTTGTCCTTCAGTGCCTGGCTTGCTTCACTCACCATAAGGTCTTCAAGATTCAACCATGTTATCCCGAGTGTTAATACTGCATTCCTTCTTAGAGCTGAGTAATATTCTATTGTGTGTACATACCACAATTTGTTATCCATTCATCTGTTGATGGATATTTGGGTTGTTTCCAACTTTTAGCAATAGTGAATAATGCCACTATGAACATTGGTGTGCATATATCTGTTTGTGTCCCTGATTTCAACTCTTCTGGTTATATACCCAGCAGCGGATTGCTGAATCATATGGCAGTTCTATAGTTAGCTTCTAGAGGAACTGACAAATTGTCATCCACAATGGCTGCACCATTCTACATTTCCACCAACAGTGGATAAGAGTTCCCATTCCTCCACATTCTCTACAATACTTGCAGTCCTCTGTTTTTTAATAGCCACAAGTCTAATTGGTGTAAGATGATATATCATTGTAGTTTTGATTTCCATTTCCCTAATAGCTAGTTCTATTGAGCATCTTTTCATGTGATTTTTAGCCAATTGCATTTCTTCTTTGGAGAAGTGTCTATTCAAATCACTTGCTCATTTTTTTTTTTTTAAGATTTTATTTATTTATTCATTTATCTCCCCCTTGCTGCTTGTGCTCGCTGGGTCAGCTAACCACGCCGTGCGGGCAGGCTTGCCTTCACCAGGAGGCCCCAGGAACCGAACCTGGGACCTCCCATATGGTAAACGGGAGCCCTACTGATTGAGCCACAGCCGCTTCCCCACTTGCTCATTTTTTAAATGGGGTGTTTGTCTTTTTATTTTCGAGGTGTAGAATTTCTTTATATATACTGGTTATTAGGCCCCTTTCAGATAGATGGTTACCAAATATTTTCTCCCACTAAGTAGGCTGCCTTTTCACTTTCTTGACAAACTCCTTTAAGGTGCAAAATTTTTAATTTAGAGGAGGTCCCATTTATCTACTTTTTCTTTAATTGCTCATGTTTTGGGTGTAAAGTTCATGAAACCATTTCCTAATACAAGGTCCTGTAGGTGCTTCCATACATTATTTTCCAAGATATTTATTGTCTTGGCTCTTATATCTAGATCTTTCATTCACCTTGAGTAAATTTTTGTATTAGGTGTGAGATGGTGTTCCTCTGTCATTCTTTTGGTTATGGATGTCCAAGCACCATTTGTTGAAATGATCATTCTCTCCCAGTTGAATGGATTTGGTGGCCTTGTTGAAAATCAGTTGACTGTATATGTGAAGATCTATATCAGAACTCTCAATTCAGTTCCATTGGTCAGTGTGTCTATCTTTGTGTCAATACCATGCGTTTTTGACCACTGTAGCTTTGTAGTATGTTTTAAAGTCATGTAGTGTGATTCCTCCAATTTCATTTTTCTTTTTCAAAATGTCTTTGTCTATTTGGTGCCTCTTGCCCTTTCAAATAAATTTCATAGTTAGCTTTTCCAGTTCAGTAAAAAATCCTGTGGTGATTTTTATTGGGATTGCATTGAATCTTTAAATCAGTTTGGGTAGGATAAACTTCTTAATGATGTGTAGTCTTCCTATCAATGAACAGGGAATATTCTTCCATTTATTTAGGTCTTCATTGATTTCCCAATGAACACTATATAACAGTGTTGTATCGTGTTCTGTGTACCAGTCATTTACATCTTTAGTTAAATTTATTCATAGATATTTGATTCTTTGGGTTGCTATTGTAAATGGGATTTTTTCTTGATTTCATCCTCAGATTGCTCATTACTGGTGTTCAGAAATGCCTCTGATTTTTGTACATTGATCTTATAATCTGCCACTATATTGAACTCATTTATAAGCTCTAGAAGCTTTCTTGTAGATTTCTCAGGGCTTTTGAGGTGTAGAATCATGTCATCTACAAATAGTGAAAATTTTACTTCTTCTTTTCCAAATTGGATATCTTTTATATATATATTTGCCTAAGTGCTCGAGCAAGAACTTCTAACACAATGTTAAATAAGAGCGATGACAGTGGGCATCCTTGTTTTGTTCCAGATCTTAGAGGGAAAGCTTTTAGGATCTCACCATTGAATATAATGTTAGTTGTGGGTTTTTCATGTAAATCCTTTATCATGTTGAGGAAGTTTCCTTCTATTTCTATCTTTTGAAGTGTTTTTATCAGGAAAGGGTGCTGTATTTTGTTAAATGCTTTTTCTGCAGCTATAGAGATGAACACATGATTTTTTTTTCTTTTTATCTGTTTACATGGTGTACTACATTGATTGATTTTCTTATGTTGAACTATCCTTGCCCAAGAGGGATGAAACCCACTTGGTCATGGTGTATAATTCATTTTATCTGTTGCTGAATATGATTAGTAAGCAATTTTTTGGAAGATTTTAGCATCTAGTTTCATTATAGAGATTGGTCTATAGCTTTGCTTTCTTGTAGCATCTTTATTTTGCTTTGGTTTTATGGTGATGTTGGCATCCTAGAATGAGTTAGGCAATGTTCCTTCCACTTCTATTTTTTGGAAAAGTTTAAGCAGTATTAGTGTTAGTTCCTTCTGGAATGTTTGGTAGAATTCACCTGTGAAGACTTCTGGTCCTGGGCTCTTCTTAGTTGGGAGATTTTTGATGACTAATTCTATTTCATTACTTGTGATTGTGAAAAAAAATTAATCAGTTTTTTGTTATTTGTGATTTTTTCCATCTATGTAGGCTGCTTGTGTGTTTCTGGGAATTTATCCATTTCCTCTAAATTATCCATCTTGTTGGCATACCTCAAAGTATCCTCTTATGAAACTCTTTATTTCTGTGGGGTCAGTGGTGATATGCCTTTCTTCGTTTCTTATTTTATGTGTTTGCATCTTCTCTCTTTTTTTCTTTGTTACTCTAGTGAAGGGTTTGTCAATTTTATTAATCTTCTCAAAGAAACAGCTTTTGGTTTTATTTTTTCTAGTGCTTTCTTATTTTCAATTTCATTTAGCTCTCCTCTAATCTTTGTTATTTCCTTCTTTCTACTTGCTTTGAGGTTTGTTCTTTTTCTAATTCTTCCAGGTGTGCATTTAGGACTTTAATTTTAGCTCTTTCTTCTTTTTTAATGAAGGCATTTTTGATTATGAATTTCCTTCTCAGCACTGCTTTTGCTGCTCCATAGGATTTGATACATTGTGTTGTTATTTTTATTCATTTCAAGTTAGTTACTGATTTCTTTTGCAATTTCCTCCTTGACCACTGATTGTTTAACTGTGTGTTTTTTATCTCCCATATCTTTGTGCCAAATCTGCTTCTTTTCCCCTTCCTGATTTCTAGCTTTATTCCATTGTGGTCATAGAAATTACTTTGCATAATTTCAATCTTTCTGAATTTATTGAGAGTTGGTTCACTGGCCTAGCATATGGTCTATCCTGGAGAATTATCCATGTGCGATAGAGAAGAATGTATATCCCACTGTATCTGGGTGTAATGTCTGTATAATTCTATTAGGTCTAGATTCTCTAATGTATTACTCAAGGTTTCTGTTTCTTTATTGATCCTCAGGGGAGATGTTCTGTCTAATGGTAATAATGGTGTATTAAAGTCCCCCAGTATAATTGTAGAGGCATCTATTTCTCCCCTTAGTTGTTCCAGTGTTTGCCTCATGTATTTTGAGATGCCGTGGTTAGATGGATAAATGTTTATGATTGCTTTTCTTCTTGATAGAGTGCCTCTTTTATTAATATATAGTGTCCTTCTTTGTCTCTTACAATAGTTATGCAATTAAAGTCTATTTTGTCCAATAGCTATAGCTACTCCTGTCCTTTTCTGATTATTGTTTGCATGTAAAATTTTTTTCCAACCATTCACATTCAACCTCCTTACATCCCTGGGTCTAAGATGAGTTTCTTGTAGACAACATATAGATGGGTCATATTTCCTTATTCATTCTGACATCTGTGTCTCTTGATTGGAGAGATTAATCCATTAACATTCAATGTTATTACTGTGAAGGAATTATTTACATTAGCCATATTTTCTTTAGGTTTATGTATGCCATATGTTGTTTTCACTTCTTTTTTTTAACTTTTTAGTTGTTCTTATACTCTCCTGCAGTACTCTCTCTTGTTTTTTTTTTTTCCTTTTGACCAGCACCCTTTAGTATTTCTTGAAGGGCAGGTTTCTTATTGACAAACTCTCTTAATTTCTGTTTATCTGTGAATATTCTGTACCCCCCATAATTTTTGAATGCCAGCTTTGCTGAATAGAGAATTCTTCGCTGGAAGGTTTTTCTTTTAGCACCCTAACTATGTCTTACCACTGCCTTCTTGCCTCCATGGTTTCAGATGAGAAACCAGCACTTAATCTTATCGAGTTTCACTTGCATGCGATGGATCTCTTTTCTCTTACTGATTTCAGTATCTCTCTTCATTTTGAGCATTGGACAATATGACAAGTATATCTTGGGGTAGGTCTTTTAGGATTTATAATTTTGGGGGTGTCCTGCGCTTCCTGGACATGTACATCCATGTCCCTCTATAGAGTTGGGAAATTTTCAACTATTATTTCCTCCAATACTCCTTCTGCCCCCTTTCCCTTCTGTTCTCACTCTGGGATGCCTATAATGCATAAGTTTGTGTGTTACATGTTGTCATTTAAACCCCTAACTCCCTGCTCATTTTTTTTTCTCCTTTTATCAATCTGTTTTCCTATCTGTCTGATTTCAGCTGTACTGTCTTCTGCATTGCTGATTCTTTCCTCTGCCCATTCAAATCTGCTGTTATGTGCTGTCAGTGTATTTTGAATTTGCATTGTGCCTTTCATCACCATTAGGTCTGTTATCTTTTTATGTATGTTTTTAGTTTCCTCAGTATGTTCCCCCAGTGTCTTCTTAATGTCCTTAATGTATTCCTTCACTTTATTAAGTTGATTCATGACATTTGTTTCTACATCCTTGATTAGTTGTTCCACATTCTGCATCTCCTTCTGTTTTTTTGTTGTTGTTCTTTTGACTGGGCCATGTCTTTCTGTTTCTTTGTATGGTTTGTAATTTTTTGTTGGTGTCTAGGCATCTGTTTATCTTGATGGGCTTATTTGGTTGGTTAGCTTCTCTTTCTACTCTAGGGTTTTATTTTTTTGTTTCTTTGTGTGTAGTAAGGTTAATTTTTGATACTTGGTTCCTCTTATTATATATCCTTGCAGTAGTCTGTGTTCCCATTAGAAAAATATTAGGATCAGAGAAAAGGAAAGAGATAAGAAGAGAAAAAGTATAATAGTAATAATTATATAAAAAAGGTAGAAGAGGAACTGTGAAAGAGCTAGAAAACTAAATAAAGGAATAAGAATAAAAAGAGGTGGAATAGAAAAAAATAAAAGAAACAAAATAGGAAAAATAGAATGAATTTAAAAGCCAGACAGATTAGAATAGAAGGAAGGAAAAAAGAAAAAAAAAAAAAAAAAAAAAAAAGGAGAGAGAGAGAAAAAAAATGAAGACCAAACAAGAAGTGGTAGAATGGAAGAGAAGAACAGAAGCCAGAAGACAGAAAAATGAAGGAAAGGAGAAATAAAGTAGGTTGAAAAAGTAAGTAAAAGTAAAAAAAGGAAACAAAGAAAGGGAAAATAAACAAAGAAACAATCCAGGAAAAACATACTTCCCTCTTAGGCCCCTAATGACCTTCTCAGGATGCTGGTGCTCATCAATTAATCACCCTGCAGCCTTCCCTGTGCAGGTGATATATCCAGTTTTAGCAAATAAAATAAAGGAAAAAGAAAACAATCCAAAAATCCATAAAACAAAACAGTAGAAAGTTAGTCATAAGTTCCCTCTCATAGGGTGCTAGCTGCATGCCTTATCTCTCACAGGACTCAAACCAGTGACCTTCTACATTCAAGGCAGGAATTCTCCCACTGTACTACAGCAGCTCTATAGACTAAATAGGCTTTTGAAAGCTTATTAGGCTCTTCTTGCCCTCATTTCCCTTAAGGGAGATGGACTTTTAACAGTTTTCAGGGTTTGGGCTAGGTAGGTGCCTGCCTCTGCCCCCTCCCTGAAGAAGTTCCTCTCTCTCAGGATGACTGGGTGTCACAGCCTGCCTGAGCAGATTCCCCCCTTCCCTCTCCCCAGGGTCACCTCAGTGCTGGCTAGTATCCTCCCCAATATTTAAAGGGGGCTCAGGTGGCCAAACCCAAGGAAAGGAAACCACTCTCTACCCTTCACCAAACCCCTCTTCCTCCAAGGGAATGCTCCCTTCCACTCAGCTGGCTAATGACAGCCAGGGGCTCCATGGAGGCTATTTGCCTTGAGGGTAGCACTTACCTGCCCACTGTTTCCAGCTACAGGGGTAAGCAACTCACAGATTCCTCTTGGGCTCTTTATCTCTTTGTCCAGCTCCCTCCAGAATGATGCCCTGCAGCCTCCTGCACTGTGGATTCCCAAAACAGCTCACCTGGGTAGGATTTGCCCCTTCTCTGTCATTTTTTTGTGAAAGAGCTGAGTAGTGCCAACCTACATTGATGCCATTTTCCAGAACTAGTAATATGATTTAAAGTCTGAAAGTGAGAGTCCTCCAACTTCAGGCCCCTATACTTCCAAAAAAAAAATGATACTGGGTTTTCCATTTCTTTAGAAAAGGCTGCTGAAATTTTTATTGGGATTGCATTGAACCTCTATATCAATTTGGGTAGAATTGACATCTTAATGATATTAAATCTTCCCATCCATGAACAAGGAATGTTCTTCCATTTATTTAGGTCTCCATTGATATCTTTTAGCAATGCATTTTATTTTCCTGAATACAAGTGAGAAATATGGAATGCTTCCTGAATTTTCATGTCATCCTTGCACAGGGGCCATGCTAATCTCTGTATTGTTCCAATTTTAATATGTGTGCTGTGGAAGAGCACACTAGGTCTTAGAATTTTAGCTCTTCTTTTTAAATATAAGCATTTAGGTGCATAAATTTCCCTCTTAGCACTGCTTTTGCTGCAGCCCATAAGTCTTGGTATGTTGTGTTCTTACTTTTCATTTGTCTCAAAATATTTACCAATTTCCCTTGTAATTTCTTCTTTGACCCACTGGATGTTTAAGAGAATGTTATTTACCTTCCATGTATTTGTGGATTTTCCCATTCTCTGCAAATTTTTGATTTCCTGCTTCATTCCATTATGGTCAAAGAGGATGCTTTGTATATTTCAGTCTTTCTAAATTATTTAGAAGTTGTTCATGACCCAACATGTGGTCTATTTTGGAGAATGATCCATGGACACTTGAGAAGAATGTATAACCTGCTTTTTGGGGGGTGCAATGTTTTGTATATGTATATTAGGACTAGTTCATTTATCATTTTATTCAAGTGCCCTGTTTCCTTGTTGATCTTCTGTCTGGATGTTCTATCTATTGATGAGAGTAGCATATTGAACTATTATTGTAGAGGTGTTTATTTCTCCCTTCAGTTTTTGCCAATGTTTGCTATATATATCTTGGGGCATCATAGTTAGGTGCATAAATATTTATGATTTTTATTTCTTCTTATTGGATTGCCCCTTTTATTAATATATAGTGTCCTTCTTTGTCTCTTATAACAACTTTTGACTTAAAGTCCATTTTGTCCTGTATTAGTATAGCTATCCCACACTCTTTTTTGGTTATTATTTGCATGGAATATCTTTTCCTGTCCTTTCACTTTCAACCTATTTGTGTTTTGGGGTCTAAGGTGAGTCTCTTGTAAGCTTTTTAAAAATACATTCTGCCAACCTGTGTCTTTTGATTGGGAGTTTAATCCATTAACATTCAGTGTTATTACTGAAAAGGCAGTACTTAGGCCAGCCATTTTGTCCTTTGGTTTTTTTGTTTTTTTTTTCATTCCATATTGTGTTTATTTATTTATTTATTTATTTTATTATGGGTAAAAATCAAAATTCTCACAATACATACAAACATTTGCAAAATGATATATTAATATATATGCATATATGTGTATTTGCTTACAAAAATGTTATATATATATATATTTATGTTTATGTATATATATATATACATATATTTTAAGAGGTGCTTAGATTATCCAAAATATCACACGGAACCCATTGGGATTCCCATGTTGTCCACCTCCCACACCTCCCACCACATCCCACACAAACATCTCCCACAGTGTGGCCCACCACTCTCAATGAACTTACACATCCTGGAGCCTTGCCACCAACCATAGACCACAGTTCACACTGTAGACCACACTCTCTCCCACTCAGTTCTGAGTGGTGTGTGCTGATTTAAAATGGCCTACATCCGTTGCCACAACAGTACTCAGGATAACCTCCAACTCCCAAAGAAGCCCCTGTATTTCAACTGCTCATCCCCTCCCTACCCCAAAAGTGTCAAGTGGCCACTGGCTCCACCTCATTGTTATAATTTCTTGCATTGCTAGAATCACCATATGTGAACAATGTCCTTTGGTTTTTATATTTCATATCTTTTTTTTTTTTTTTTGTCTTTCTTTTCCTACATTGCAAACTTCTTTTCTGTATAGTTGATCTTTTGTGATGTATCTGTCTGATCCATTTCTCATTTCTGTTTCTTCATATTTTTAAAATACTTTCTTTGTGGTTACCCAAGGGTTTATACTATACAATTTGCATATATAACGTACTAATTTGAAAATATACCAACTTATATTAAATAGCAAACACGTTCTCTGCTCCCACATCCCTCTGCATCTCCATTTTATGCTCTTTGTCCCACTTTAACACTTTATATATTGCCTGTTCATTTTCAGAAAATATCCCTTTTCCTTCTTCAATTGTAATATGATTTGTATACGAATTAGAGTAGAGTTGTATGTTGAGGATACAGTACTATTGGGTTTTGCATTTACATTTTTATTTACTGTTACTGAAGATATTCATTTCTCACACTCTCCAAGGCACTCTCTCCTATAATTTCATTTCAAGCTGCAGAACTCCCTTTAGTAATTTTTGTAGGGTGCAGAATTTTGTTAATGAACTATCTCAGTGTCTGTTTATTTGTGAATATGTTAAACTTGCCCTAATTTTTTTAACAAATCAATTTTATTGATACATATTAATGAAGCATAAAACCATCCAAATTATACAATCAATAGTATTTGGTACAATGACATAATTGTGCTTTTATTACTTCAATAATTTTTAGGCATTTTTATTATTTTAATAAAAATAATAATAAAAACATAAACATAAACAAACAAACAAAAATCCTCATCACCTCTCAAAATCTCCATGCTTCCACTGCTGTACATAACTGCTATTCTGTTTCCTTCACTCTAGTATATTGGTATTTATATTTTGCAAAAACTGTATTATATATGCAATATTCACATTTTGCATGAGGCTTCACTATATTATACAGTACCATGTTACATTTTTTTGGCTTTCCGTCTAGTAATATACATGACCTTAGATTACCCTTTCAACACTGCCATACCCATAGAATAGCTCTGTTAGTTACAACACTATGATGTGCTTTCCCCATTTCTATTCATTTCCAAAGATTTAAAAACAACCTTTTAACCAATTCTGCACAGACTAAATCTCAGCTTTCCATTCTCTAACCTCATCTTATTTTGTGGTGACTCATATTCTAATTATCTACTACATGAGCTTACATTATATATTTCATTCATAATAGCACAGTCATACAGTATTTATCCTTTTGTGCCTGACTTGCTTCACCCAACATAATGCCGACCATGTTCATCCAGATTGTCATATGTGTCACAATTTCAGTTCTTATTACTGCTGCATAATATTCGATCGTGTGTATACACCACAATTTCTTTATCTGTTCATCAGTTGAAAGAAACCAGGGCTGTTTTCAGCTTTTGGGAATGTGAGTAACACCACTATGAACATCAGTGTGCACATGTCTATTCGTGTCACTGCTCTCAGGTCTTCTGTGTATATACCTAGTAAAGATACTAGGCCTGGTTACATGGCAAATCTTTATTCAATTTCCTTAAGAACTGCCAAACAGTCCTCCATAGTGGCTGTAAAATTCTAAATTCCAACCAATGGTGAATAAACATTCCTAAGTCTCCACAACCTCTCCAAAATTTATAGTTTTCCAACTTCTTAACAGTGGCCAGTCTCATAGGTGGGAAATGATATCTCGTGCTTTTGATTTGCATTTCCCTATACATTAGTGATGTTGAACATTTCATCATGTTTTTTTCCCGCATTTGTATTTCTTCTTTGCACAACTGTCTTTTCAAGTCTTTTGTCATTTTTTAATCGTATAGATTCTTTTTGTTGTTGAGTTGCATAATCTGTTTATATATCATGGATATTAAAATCTTATCAGATATATGATTGACAAATATATATTTGTCCCATTACTCCTATTGAGTTGGCTGCCTTTTCACCCTTTTGACAAAGTCCTTTGTGGTAGAAAAGTGTATAATTTTGAGGAGGCCCCATTTATCCATTTTTTCTTTTGTTGCTTGTGCTATGGGTGTAAGGTTTAAGAAACTACTACCTACTATAAGATCTTGATGTTTTCCTACCTTTTCTTCTAGGAATTTTATGGTTGTTGCTTTTATATTTAATTCCTTGATCCATTTTTAGTTAGTTTTGTATAAGGTGCGAGATAGGGATTGTCTTTCTTTCTTTTGGATGTGGCTGTCCAGATCTCCCCACACCATTTGTTGAATAGACTCTTCTGGCCCAGTTGGGAGGGCTTGACAGCTTTGTAAAAAAATTACTTTATGGAAGATGTGAGGACCTATTTCTAAGTTCTCTAACTGGTTCCATTCATCAATCTGTCTTTATGCCAC
This sequence comes from Tolypeutes matacus, assembly GCA_026826555.1. Lineage (NCBI taxonomy): Eukaryota > Metazoa > Chordata > Mammalia > Cingulata > Chlamyphoridae > Tolypeutes > Tolypeutes matacus. The sequence goes on along the minus strand of JAKSZT010054473.1, from coordinate 5,160,973 downwards.
TACCATGCCGTTTTTAGTACTGTAGTTAAGTAATATGCTTTCATATTTCAGGAAGTGAAAATCTTCCAATTTGTATTTTTTTAAAAGACATTTTTAGCTATTCGAGGCACCTTATCCTTGCAAATAAATTTGATAATTGACTTTTCCATTTCTGCAAACAGAGTCTTGGGATTTTTATTGGGATTGCATTTAATCTCTAAATCAGTTTGGGTGCAATTGACATCTTAATGATATTTAGTCTTCCAATCCATGAATGTGGAAAGCTCTTCCATTTATTTGTCTTCTTTGGTTTCTTTTAGCAATGTTTTGTAGTTTTCTGAATATAGGTCCTTTATGTCCCTGGTTAAGTTTATTCCTAAATATTAGATTGTTTTAGTTGCTTTTCTAAATGGAATTTTTATTTCTAAGTTCTTCCTCAGATTGCCCATCAGTAGTGTATAGAAACACTGTTGATTTTTGCTTATTAATCTTTTATCTTGCCACTTTGCTGAATTCATCTGTTAGTTCTAGTAGTTTTGATGTGGGTTTTTAAAGGAATTTCTAGATATAGGATCATATCACCAGTGAATAGTACAAGTTTTACTTCTTCCTTTCTGATTTGGATGCCATTTATTTCTTTATGTAGCCTAATTGCACTAGCTAGAACTTCTAGCACAATATTGAATAACAGTGGTGATAGTGGGCATCCTTGTCTTGTTCCTGATTTCAATGCTAGCTGTAGGTTTTTCTTATATGTACTTTACCACATTAAGAAAGCTTCCTTCTATTCCTATCTTTTGGAGGTTTTTTAAAATCAAGAAAGTGTGCTGTAGTTTGTCAAATGCCTTTTCTGCATCAATTGAGAGGACCTTGTGGTTTTTCTTCTTCAATTTATCAATGTGATTTATTACACTAATTGATTTTCTTGTATTGAACCACCCTTCCATACCTGGGATAAAGTCCACCTCATCATGGTACATAATTCTTTAAATGTGATTTTGGATACTGTTTGCAAGTATTTTGTTGAGGATTTTTTGCATGTATATTCATTAGAAATATTAGTCGGCAATTTTCTTTTTTTGTAGTATCTTTATCTGGTTTTGGTATTAGGGTGATGTTGGCTTCATAGAATGAGTTTGGTAGCATTCTTTCCTGTTCAATTTTTTGGAAGAGCTTGAACACGATTGGTATTCGGTCATCTTTGAATGATGGGTAGAATTTACCTGTGAAGCCATCTGGTCTTAGGCTTTTCATCTTTGGGAGGTTTTAGATGACTGTTTCAATCTTTTCACTTGTGATTGGTTTGTTGAGGTCTTCTATTTCTTCTAGGGTCATTGCCAATGTAGGTGGTTAGTGTGGTTCTAGGAATTTGTCCATCTCCTCAACACTGTCTAGTTTTATGTCATACAGTTCTTCATAGTAACCTCTTATGATCTCTCTTATTTCTGTGGGGTCAGAGGTAATTTCCCCCTTCCCATTTCTGATTTTTTTACTTGCATTTCTCTCTTTTTTCTTTTTCAGTCTAGCTAAGGGTTTGTCAATTTTGTTGATCTTGTCAAAACGAACTTTTGGTTTTGTTGTCTCTATTGATTTTTTTGTCCTCGATTTCATTTATCTGTTCTGATCTTTACTATTTCTTTCCTTCAGCAAGATTTAGGATTAGTTATCTGTTCTTTTTCTAGTTCCACCAGATGTGCAGTTAGATCTTCAATTTTAGCTCTTTTTTTTTTCTTTTTTAAGGTAAGCATTTATGACTATAAATTTCACTCAGCACTGCCTTTGTGGTGTTCCATATGTTTTGAAATGTTGTGTTCTCATTTTCATTCATTCAAGGTATTTGCTAAATTCTCTTGCAATTCCTTCTTTGATCCACTTATTATTTAAGACTGTGTTGTCTAATCTCTATATATTTATGAATTTTCCCTTTTTCCACCCATTATTGATTTCCAGCTTCATTCCATTATGATCAGAGAAAGTGTTTTGTATGATTGCAATCTTTTTAAATTTATTAAGTCTGGTCTTGTGACCCACTATATGGTCTACCATGGAGAATGATCTGCAAGCACATGAAAAGAATGTATATCCTGCTGTTTTGGGGTGCAATACTCTATAGATGTCTATTAGGTCTAGTTTATTGTGACCCACCATATAGTCTATCATGGAGAAGGATCCACAAGCACATGAAAAGAATGTCTATACTGCTGTTTTGGGGTGAAATACTCTATAGATGTCTGTTAGGTCTAGTTTAGTTATCAGATTATTCAGGCTCTCTGTTTCCTTATTATTTCTCTGTCCAGATCTTCTATGTAATATTTACAGTGGTGTATTGAAGTGTCCAAATATTATTGTAGAGACATACATTGCTCTCTTCTGTTTTGCTAGTGTGTGCCTCATGAATCTTTCTTTTTTTTTTTAGTTAGGCCAGTAAAAAGAATTTATTTGGGAAATGGGGGTAAGAATAGAGCTTGCTGAGAAATGGGAGAGAAAGACAGAAATCCAAAACGTGGTGCAGGGCTCTCTAGGCAGAGAGAGCCTTTTTTTTTTTTTTTTTTTTTTTAGTTATGCCTCATGTATCTTGGGGCTCTCATATTAGGTGCATACATATTTAATACAGTTATTTCTTCTTGGTGCATTGCCCTTTTATTAATATATAACAACCTTCTACATCCCTCATAATAGTTTTGCATTTAAAATCTATTTTGTTTTATATCAGTATCACTACTCCGGCTCTATTTTGGTTACTATTTGCATTGAATACCTTTTTTCACCCCTTCACTTTTAACCTGGTTGTGTCATTATATCTGAGCTGAGTCTCTGGTAGACAGCATATAGATGGCTCATATTTTTTTATCCATTCTATCAGTCTATGCCTCTTGATTGCAGAGTTCAAGCCATTAGCTTTCAATGCTATTACTGTAAAGGCTTTACTTACGTTGTCCATTTTGACATTTGGCTTTCCATTGTCATATCATACTATTGTCTGTCTTTATACTCTTTAATTTATGCTTTTTAATAATCTTCATTACTACAGCCTTCTCCAAGTCTCTTGCCCCTGATTTTCTTTTCAGGCTGCAGCACTCCCTTTAGTAGCTCTTGTAATTCTGGTCTTTTGGTAACATATTCTATCAGTTTTGTTTGTCTGTGAAGACTTTGAATTCATCCCCATTTTTGAAGGGCAGTTTTGCCAGACACATAATTCTTGGTAGGAAGTTTTTCTCTTTCAGTACCTTAACTACATCATACCACTTTCTTCTTGCCTCCATGGTTTCTGATGAGAGGTTGGCATTTAATCTTATCAAGGTTCTCTTGTATGTGGTGCTTTGCTTTTCAATCGCTGCTTTCAGAATCCTCTCTTTCTCTCTGATATTTGTCATTCTGAGTAGTAGGTGTCTTGGGGTAGGTCTATTCAAATTTCTTCAGTTTGGGGTGCATTGTCCTTGGATACAGATAGTTATGTCTTTTAGAATTCTTGGGACATTTTTGGTCATTATTTCCTCAAATATTTTTTCTGCCCCCTTTCCATTCTCTTCTCCTTCTTGGGTACTGACATGCATATTTTTTCACATTTTCATTTAATTCCCTGAGACTCTGTTTCAGTTTTTCCATTCTCTTCTCCTTCTGTTCTCCTGTCTTTTCCTGTTCAGATGTTCTGTTTCCAAAATCAGTAATTCTGTCTTCAAGCAATTCAAATCTACTCTTATGTGCCTCTAACATATTTTTAATCTCACCCACCATGTCTTTCATTCCCACAAGGTCTTTTACTTTTCTTTGCAGGCTTTTGGATTTTTCTTTATGCTCTCCTAGTGTTTTCTGAACATAATTTATCTCTTTAATCATATTTTCTATCAATTCTTTGAATAGATTTAGGAGAGTTGTGTGGTTATCATTGATTGTCTTAAATCCTGTATCTCTTTAGAATATTTGGTTTGTTCTTTGGCTGGGCCATCTCTTCATTTTCCTGGTATGTTTTGTAATTTTTTGCTGATGTCTAGGCACCCGAATATGTTGGTGAATTACTCTGATGGCCAATTTCCCTCTCTTGCCAATGATTCTTTTTTTCACAGCTCTTCTTTGATATTTGGTTTCACTCATTCTAGGCTTTTAAAAATTCCCAGCTTACATTATCAAAATTGGGCCAGGAACTCACTAATGGGGCATACATTTTCTCTTAGGAGTTCTGGTTAAGAGAGACCTCTAAAAGCAGTTTTTGTCCATGCAGTTTCCAGACTAGCTAGGGGATGGCACATGCCTGCTCACCCTTCCATGGAGGTCTTTCTTTCAGTCCTTCCTTTCCTGTGTTTTGGTCTGGTCCAAGCCAGATTAAAATTCAAAGCAGGCTTTTCTGGCCAAATTCACTTAAGAGAAACCCCCCAACTCACCCTCCCTTTTCTCTTGTAAGGTTTCAAGAAGAAAGATGTCTGTTCCCCTCTCAGTCAGCTGCAGGGAGCCAGGGGTTTTGTCCCAGCTCAAGTCTTGGGGATAGGGGAGAGCAATCCTTCCTGGCTGTCATGGGGTTTGGTAAGTCATGTTTGTTGTTTCTGGTGTTCATATCTCTGTTCTTCACCCTTCTGGGAGTCACATAGCATTGTTCTAGTCTGCTGACTTCCAAAGCAGGTCCCTCAGAAAACTTTTGGCCCTTCCTCCATTGTTTTTGTGAAAGAGTTGAACTGTGTTTGCCTACTCCTACACCATCTTCCTAGAACTTCCTTCACCCTCATTGTTGAAGGACACTTTTTCTTGATAAAGAATTTTTGGCTGACCATTTATCTCTTTCATTACCTTAAATGTATTATCTACTGCCTTCTCACCTCTGTGGTTTCTGATGAGAAATCGGCACTTAGTCTTATTGAGGATCCCTTGTATGAGACTGTGGCAGTTTGATATTATTATGAATTCCGAAAAGAGATTTTTGATTTTGTTTGTAAACTGGTCTGTTCCTCTGGCTGTGCTAACCCTTTGATTGTATTAGATTAAGCTGAGAAGTCTGATTAAATTATGTTAAGAATAGGTCTTTGAGTTAACCGTGTCATTAAAGTGTGACTCAGTGTTGAGTTTCAGCCCCCTTGGGCTTATGAAACAGACTTTCACACATAAGTAGACACATAGAGAAGAACACAGAGAAAGAGAGACAGCTCATTAGACACGGCAGAGGCCCCAGGAAGAGAAATGAGCCTGATCTTTAACAGCTGACCTTGTGAAGAGAAGAGCAGCTGAGCCCAGAAAGAAGGGAGCCCAAGGAAGAGAGACAACTTTATGCCAGCCTACAGATGAGATTGGAAGAAGCTGGGGCAATGGAGACTTAAGAGGAAGAATGAAGGTTGAACCCTTGCAGACAATGCCTGCCATCTTGCTTCACATGTGAGTGAGAAAGTACCTCTTATGGTACTTTGAGCTGGACTCTTTAGGGCCTTGTAAGCTTCTACCCCAAATGAATACCCTTTATAAAGCCACCAGAGTTCTGATACTTTGCATCAGCACCCCTTCTGGCTGACTAAAACAGTGACCAATCTCTGATCTTTTGCTGCTTTCAGAATTCAGTCTTTATCTTTGGCATTTGACATTCTGATTAGTATGGGCCTTCGAGTAAGTCTATTAAGCTGTATACAGTTTTGAGTATGTTGCACTTCTTGGACATGTATATTTTTGTCGTTCATAAGATTTGGGGAATTTTCAGCCATTATTTTCTCAAATATTCTTTCTGCCCCTTTCCCTTCTCTTCTGGGACACCCGTGGCACATATGTTCATTTTGTCACTCAGTTCCTTGAGACACGGCTCAACTTTTTCCATTCTTTTCTGTCTGTTCTTCTGACTGTATCTTTTCAATTTTCCTGACTTCTAGATCACTAATTATTTCTTCTGCCTGTTCAAATCTGCTGTTGTATGCTTCTAGTTTATTTGTAATCTCTACCCTTGTGATTTTCATCCCCATAATTTCTGTTATGTGTTTTTATACTTTCAAATTCTTCTTTATGCACATACATTGTCTACTTAATATCTTCTATCTCTTTATGCATATTTTCCTTCTCCTTGAATTAAGAGATCTGTGTGAACATCTTTGATTATTTCTTCCAATCTGACTGTCCTGTGAAGTTTTAGTTTGTTGCCTTTCCTGAGCTATATCTTCCTTTTCCTTACTATGACTTGTAATTTTTTGTTGATATCTAGGCATCTGATTATCTTGATGAGTTAACTCTCGATGAGTTAACTCATCAAGAAGGTCCATCTCTCCCTCTCATCTAAGGTTTTATTGTTGATTGGCTTTGTGTTAAGGCTCTTTTTTTGACATTTGGTCTAACTTATTCTAGATCTTTAGAATAGCCTATTTTTAACTCTTCAGATTTTCTCAGCTATTCTTCATCTGATTCTTGCCCTGGATATGCAGTACAATTTTTAAGTTTGTACATTTTGTGCAATTGTTTCACCTCCAGGAAAGAGCTTCCTTTCATCTTTTTTTGGGAATCTTGATCTGTTCTGTTTGCTTTTGTGCAGAATTTTCTCCCCAGCTCCTGTGATTTGTTTAAATTTCCTCCTTCGCTTAGTGCCATGTTTTCCTTAAACTTTTCAGTTCTGGAAAATGTCTTATCTTACAGCAGTTCAATTTAACTCCACCCCTCCTTTTTTATCCTGTGAGGCATTTTTGCATCTGGTTTCTTCCCCATTAGGGTATCACACACTGAGGAGCCAGATGGGGTCAATTCAGACACGTGGAGCACTTCAGAAAAGTCCATGCTGCTCTTAGGTATCCATCTGCCTGAAACTGGATTGTGTAAGGGCACAACAGTTCTTACCAGCTTTTTAATTGTGATCTAACATTTTAATCTCTTATATTTAGTCCCTTGATCCCTTTGGAGTTGATTTTTGTATATTATGTTAGGTAAGGGTGTAATTTCATTCATCTGCATGTGAATATCCAGTTTTCTCAACACCATTTGTTGAAAAGAATATTCTTTCCCCACTGCATGTGCTTAGCACCCTTGTCAAAATTCAAATGGCCATATATGTGTAGGTCTCTTTCTGGACTTTTAATTATGTTCCACTGATTTATGTCTATCTTTGTGCAGTACCACACCATTTTGATTACTGTCATTTTGTAATACAATTTGCAACTGGGAAGTGTGAATCTGCCAACCCTGTTCTTTTTGAAGATTGTTTTTGCTATTCAGGGCTCCTTGCAAATTGCATGTATATATTTGAGGATCAGTTTTTCCATTTCTGCCATTTAGGTCTTTATTTAGATATCTTTCATTTCTTTCAGCAGTATTTTGTAGTTTTCAGTATACGGGTGTTTTGTATCCTTGGTTAATATTCCTAGTTTATTATTTTAGATGCTATTGTAAATGAAATATTCATCTTAATTTCCTGTTTGGGCTGTCCATTTCTAGTTTATAGGTCCAAGTTGATCTTGTACCCTGTCACTTTGCTGAATTCATTCACTGGCTCTAATAGTTGAATGGTTTTCTTGATTCCTTTTTGTTTTCTCTATATAAGATCATATTGTCTGCAAAGAGATAGTTTTACTTTTTCATTTCCAATTCATATATGTTTTATTCCTTATTCTTGTCTAATTTCTCTAGTACAGTATTGAATAGCAGTGGTGACAGCAGGCATCCTTGTCACATTACTGATACTAGGGAGAAAACTTTTATCTTTCACCATTGACTTTGACGTTAGTTGTAAGTTTTTCATAAATGGCCTTTATCATGTCGAGAAAGCTCCCTTCTATTCCTACTTTTCTTTGTATTTTTACTAAGAAAGGGTACTAGATTTTGTTGAATGCCTTTACAGCATCTATTGAGATAATCATGTGTTTTTATTTCCTACATACTATTTAGGTAGTGTATTACATTGATTTTAATATGTTGAACCACTCTTGCATTCCTGGGATGAATCCCACCTGGTCATAATGTATATCTTTATAATATATCATTGGATTCAGTTGGCTAGTATGTTGTTAATGATTTTTGCTTCTATATTTATAAGGGAAATTGATCTGTAATTTTCTTTCCTTGTGATGCCTTTACCAGGCTTTGGTATCAGAGTAATGTTGGCCTTATAGATTGAATTATGAAGTAATCTTTACAAGAGTTTAAGAGGGGTTGATATTGATTCTCCTTTAAATGTTTGGTAAAATTCACTAGTGAAGCCATCTTATTCTGGACTTTTCTTTGGTGGATGTTTTTTGATTGTTGAATCAATCTCTGTCCTTATTATAGGTTTGCTGATAGTTCTTTTTATTCTTGAGTAAATTTGGGCAACATATATTTCTAGGAATTTTTCCATTTCTTCTAGATTATCTAGGTTGTTGGCATATAATTGCTTATAATATTCTTATAATCCTTTTTATTTTTGTAAGGTCAGTAGTGAAATCACCATTTTCCTTTCTGAATTTATTTATTTGCATATTTTCTATTTTTTTGAATAAGTCTAGCTAAATGTTTCTCAATCTTATTGATTTTTTTCAAAGAACCAACTTTTTATTTTGTGGATTCTCTCAATTGTTTTTCTAATCTCTATGCATTTATCTCTGCTCTAATCTTATTTCTTTTTGCCTGCTATGTTTGGATTTACTTTGCTCTTGTTTTCCTAGTTTCTCATGATGTAAAGTTAGGTTATTAATTTGAGCTCTTTCTTTTTTAAATACAGGATTCATAGCCATAAATTTCCCTCTGAGTAGTCTTTGCTCACTGCATCCCAAAATTTATGGTATGTTTTGTCTTTGTTTTCATTTGCCTCTAAGTATTTTCTAATTCTCCTTGTAATTTCTTCTTAACCCATTGGTTGTTTAATTGTGGCACTTAATTTCCAAATATTTATAAATTTTCCAATTTTCCTTCTGTTTTTGATTTCTAGCTTTATTCCATTGTTGTCAGAGCACTTAATTTTTATGATTTAAATACTTTCAGTTATTTAGACTTTCTTGTGCCCTAGCATATGATCTATCATTGAGAATCATCCATATGCACTTGAAAAGAATGTGTTTTCTATCATTATTGAAGAAATGTTCTATGTGTTGGTTAGATCTAGTTAGTTTATGATGGTGTTGTTCAGGTCCTCTGTTTCCTTGTTGATCTTCTGCTTAGATGTTCTATCCAGTGTTGAAAGTGGTGTATTCAAATCTCCAACTATTGTTGTAGAACTATCTATTTCTCCCTTCAATTTTTTTCAATATTTGCTTCATTATTTTGGTGCTCTGCTCTTAGGTACATATATCCTTATAATTGGTAAATTTCCTTGTTGAATTGACACTTTTATCAATATATAATGTCCTTCTTTGTCTCTTGTAACTATTTTTTATTTGATTTTGCCTGATATTAATATAGCCAACCTACACTCTTTAGATTACTACTTTTACACGACATACTTTTTCTATCTTTTCACTTTCAATCTATTTGTATTTGTGGATATAAGATAGGTCTCTTCAAAAACCACATAGTTAGGTCTTGTTTCTTTTTGCATTCTGCCAATCTCTGCCTTTTTCTTGGAGAATTTAATCCATTTATATTTAGGGAAATTACTTAGAAGGAAAGATTTACTTCTGCCATTTTGCTAATTGTTTTTGGTAATATTCCCCCTGCCCCTTCATCCATTACTGCATTCGTTTTTATTTATTTTTTAAACAATTTATTGAAGTATATCATTCATACATGAACATACATAAACTATAAGTGTTCAGCAAACATCTCTATCCCACAAAAACACGCATAACATCATATAGGGCTCCCACACATCACCCCCTCACAAACATTCTACATTTTTGTGAAACACCTGCCAAAAAATCATGAAACAGCATTGTCAAAGCACCACCACCAACTATAGTCCGAATCTTCCTCCCCCACACATTCTTTCAAGGATTTATTTATTTATTTACTTTTATCCATTTTTACCCCCCACACCCATTTTTGCTGTTTCTGTATCCATTCACTAGGCAACTCTCTGTGTCTGGTTCCTTCCCTGTCTTCTGAACCTTCTCCTGTCTTCACTGGGATTCGATCCTTGGAACCTCTGATGTGGGAGAGAGGTGTCCTACTACCGCCTGCGCCACCCCAATTTCTGGTTTTTCGGTGCGTCTCGTCTTGGCTCTCCCTTGTGTCACTTTCTTGTTATATCATCATCTTGCTGCATGGCTTGCGGGGACTGCTGGCTCACCCGTGCATGGGGCATGGCGGTGCACCCACACATGGGGCCTGGTGGCCCAAGGGCCTTCTGTATTTTTCTTTTTTTTTCTTTTTACCTGGAGGTCCTGGGGTTGAACCCAGGTCCTTCCACATGGGAGACGGGCACCGAACCACCTGAGCCACATCCGTCCCCCCACTACATCTTCCAAAGTCAACCAAAGACACCCAAAGTTACAGTCCCCTCCCACACAGGATGGTCACACAACAAATCAGGCCCAGTTTATCACCAACTTTCTAAAAACCAGATCTAGGGAGAAAAACTAGGTCTGGGGACACATGCATGGTTTCTAATATAGTGAATGTTTAGCCTACCCTGATTATCACAAAATCAGGACAGCGAGAATATTCACATTCATCTTTGTTTAGATGACCTTTTATAATGATCCATTTTGAATCATGTATCTTTGCCTTTGAGTACATATTTTTGATTTTTCTTCATGGTTGTCATGTGGTTTACATTTAGCATACAATTTAGTTTGCATTGATTCCAATTCAACTTCAACAGCCTATACATGCAGTTACTATATCCCTTCATACCTCCCTTTTATGTTGTTCATGACACAAATTATGTCTTTATACATTGTGTGTCCAGTAACAAAAACTTAGGCTTTTTTTTTTTTTTGCATTTGAATTTTTTAGGCTTATAAGGAGTAAAAGACAGCATTGTAAAAGCAAAATTAAATAATATTGGCATATATACTTACTCATATTTTCACTTACAACAGAGGTCTTTATTTCTTCATCCAGGAACAAGATACGATCTAGTGTCCTTTCTTTCAAATATGGAGGATTCTCTTTAGCAGGTCTAGTGGTAATAAACACCCTCAGTTTTTTTTTTTTTTTTTTTTTTCTTTTAGAAATCTCTCAATTTCTCCCTCATTTTTGAATTATAACTTTGCCAGATATGTCATTACTGGGTTAAAGTCTTTCTTTTCCTTCTAGCTCTTTATATATGTCATCCTGCTTGGCATTGATTGAGCATCTTGGATTTGTATATTCACATCTTTCATCAGATTTGGGCAGTTTTCTTCCATTACTACTTCAAAAATTTTAAAAAATATTTTTCTGACACTTTATCTCTTTCTTCTCCTTTTGGAACTCATTTTGCTATGCTTGATGGTTTTCCAAAGGTTACTCAGGCTCTGTTCATTTTTTTTTTTTTTTTCATTTTCTTTTTTTTTCAGCTCCTCAACCTGGACAGTTTCAATTATTTTGCCTGAAAGTTCACAGATCCCTTTTCTATCTCTGCCAATCTTCTCTTTAATATATCTATTAAAATTTTCACTTCAGTTATTTTATGTTTGAATTCTAGAATTTCCACTTGGTTCTTCCTCATAATTTGTATCTAATTATTGACATTATCATTTTAATATATTGTTTTCCTGATCTCCTTTAGTTCTTTGTCCTTGTTTTCCTTTACTTCATTGATCCTATTTATGAAAGTTGTTCTAAGATCTTCGATTAGTAAGTCCAGAGATTCTGCTTCCTCCAGAATATTTTCCGTTGAATTATTTTTTTCCTGTGACTGGGCCATATTTTCCTGTCTTCTTGTATGTGTTGTAATTTTTTGTTGAACTGGACATTCTAAATAATTTTTGTGGTCATTCTGGAAATCTAGTTTTCCCATTCTTTAGTCTACCAGACTTAAAACAAGAAGATAAAGGAAGGAAAGAAAGGAGGAGGGGAGAAAAGGAAAACAACAACAACAACTAACAGACAATATACCCACACTTAGAAAACAAGGAAAAAATTAATGAAGGGCCGCTTCCTTAAGCCTCGTGTTATTTTCCAATGAGAAGCCAGAAGCTGTTGCTTTCCAGGCTGAAACCTAGGACATCAATCCTGCTTGTACCTCAGGCATCTGCCAGGCCCAAAAATATGAGAGAGAGAAAGGGAAAAAAAACCAATGTTGCGTTAAAGAAAATATTTCCAACATTCAGACACAAGCTTTGAAGGCCCCTATAGAAACAGTTACCGAAGACGTTAGCTAATAGATATTTCAGCTGATAATATGTCAACCAACATCCAGTATAAGTAACAGCCTTTTCATTTTGCTCATCTTAGGTATCTTGGACTGAGCAGTAGGTCCTTGACTGTATTTTTCCTGATAAATACACATACTGGCCGCTCCTTACCATCTCTCTTTCTTGGAAAGTAAAACCTCCTAAGCAGGCAAGTCAGCATCAAGTTAGTAACCTTGTCACCCATTTTGGGTAATTTTCCTATATAAAGCCCATGGATTATAAGGACCTGCAATATATTGCTTCATTTAGTTCCAATAAAAGTTTAATAATTGTTCAATATTGGGTTAGAAAATTTAAAGTCTTCTAAATCACAGCAGCTTTTTCAGGTCTAAATCTAAAACCATTTTAAGATATTGCCAAAGATAATGACAGGAAATCTACTCATTAAATTAACCTTTTTTTCTGGCTATGTGAAGATTTGAACTGTTTCCTGAACATATACTCTTAATTGGTTTGTATTATACTTTTTTAGGTAAAGAAAAGCAAGGATGTGCCACTTAAGGCTTGTAAGTAGTAATTTCCACTGGGGCATCATAGTCTTGTTGGGCTGAATCTGCTACTTGTTGGTTCAATATTCTTTATGAAGAAGAGCTAGAGTATATAGCTTGAAGTTATTTAAAATACTAAGTCATTTTATGTGTCTATTTTATTAATGTGATATTGCAATCTTTGTAAACTAATAAACTTATAAAATGGCCAAAAAAACCCAAAAAACCTAAAACAACCAATACAACAATAACTAAAAGGAAGGAAGGAAGGAAGGAAGGAAGGAAGGAAGGAAGGAAGGAAG